>LRSR01008464.1:0-17763 GCA_001579985.1 Hypsibius dujardini
ATCGATGTCGCTGCTTTCACAGCCCATACATTAGTCGACAATCTTCACTGTAACCTGTCGGCGTCCGTCCCTGGTCTGGACGCAGGCGTGTTTCCCGCAGATCGGAGCGTTGTTCGGATTGGCGGAGTTTCCGTAGACGCTTACAGCCACCGCGGCGACCAGTTCACTGTCGCGGTTGTGCTTCCCACAAGCTCCCAGTCCGACGTCGTAGCAAGTCCCGTCCCCGTGATACATGGCTTTTGCTGGACGATTCATCAGTACTAAGATTGCGGAAGCAGTAAAGTAGAACAGAAGAACGTAGTTCATTTTGTCGGTCTAGAACAATGTATTCTCTATACGTTCAGCACGCAGGAAAACGAAGAAAAAGCTTGACAGGGAAGCGGGTTTGAGATGAAGTTTATATGGCTGAAAAGGCTGACGTATTTTATTCAGACTCGTCTCAAACGCTTGTTTGAACAACAGTCTGCACATTCATCTTTTCCGCTGTTTTATCTGCACTAGGTCAAACATTTTTCCATGAAAAAAGAGGGCGTTTTTTGCCCGAGAAAGGACGGGCCACATTATCTCCAATTTATTATCTCGGTCCTGGCCACAGGCAGTTCCGCATCAGAGGAGCAGCGACACAAACAAACTGAGACTGTCTCGAGAAAGAAATTAAGGCCGCTTGACGTTTGTTTTTGTGGTGTAAGATGGATGCGTAAGTTGGAGAAGATTTCGTCAGTCGTTGCGGCAAGAACAGTCTGGAGCGGAAATGGCGTGTGATCTTACCATTGAATTCAGGTCGCGATCAAAATGCGCCGATAAAAACGGGCTGTGTGAATGGGCCAACTGACATGGAGTCAGTTATTCAACATGTCATTTCTTTAAACTGGCGCATAGGAAAAATACAAAGTCCAACGGATGGCCGATTTAATTTGAAGCTACATTCTTTCTGCTGAGAATTGGAAAGACTTTTGGACTGTTAAGTATTTTGACATTCGCCTTCACTAACTTCCGAAAGCAGTTGATTTTTTAGGAAATATCCAAGTATCCTTCCAGTCCGATATTCACAATATAATAAATTATTTAAAAGTCTATCTCGTGTAGGAATGGGGATTAGATGGAACAGTTGCATAGCTGTACTGTTTTTTATTTGTCGACTTGGTGAGTGTGAACTTTCGATTCTCTTTTCATATAAAGCAATACAATTCCGAGCAAAATACAGATTTTTAACTTCCTTGAATTTTGAACGGCTATTTTCTGCTGGATTTACCAATTGTCGCGCGATTTTTTAGCACTGGCTTCTAACACTACCGAAAGCGACCTGCTTGTGCACTGGTCCAACGAATGGGACGTCACCAATGCCAAAAAAGTTGATAGCACTGAGATTCCTCTGCCGTCAGATGACAATCAGCTGGGAGTGATTACCAGAGGACCTCCACAAGAGGCGATCATTAGTAAGTAAAGCAGCAGCACTAAAAAGGGAATTATCCCGCTCCAATATTAATTTTCCACTTCTCTTTGCTTCATAGCATGCTGTAAATTTTATCACTGATATTATCGCAGAGAAAAATATTTGCAAAGCATATCTTTCAATTTTTACAAATTAAGAACTGTTGAAATCAATCATTTGTGATATTATTATGATTGAATTGTCGATTAACACGATGCAAGTGTTTTAGTAAAACCATCTATCAATCAATCAATTGAACTATATCAGTTGCACCAAAAGAGCCATTTATAATTGCCCTCGACAATTTTTGATTCGTAAAAATTATAAGGTCTGTCTTTCGAAATATTTCCGAAATATATTATATATATTTTTTCTCATCAAAATTATCCATCTTCTTATCCATCGCAAACTAGAGCGCATATTATGGAAGAAACACAAGTGGAAAATTTCGTATCGCAGACTGGGGCAGTTTCCTTGTAAGATAACGCAATTGATGTACGAACAATGACTAATCATATTGTTCTCTCAACCAAGAAAACGAAATAAAGCAATCGATTTTAGGAAATGGTTAATTTTGACTTTGGCAAAACGAATTCAAAACTCTTTAACAGGTCTCTTTGCTCATCAGAAATCCATGCTGTTGTTGAGCTCGAAAGGTCTTAATTCTCCGCACAATTTTTATTCATAACGGAATAACATATTAATCAAGCTGACATTTTGAAATAAACGATAACGTTGATTTAAAAAGTGTACAATGATTTTTCTCGATGCCGCTTAGAAACGCATTATGTTGTTTTTATTAGCTCAGAGACTTCCCATGATATTTGCCTCGAAGCCCCAATCCGAGCGGCGATGAAGTATTTTACAAATGTTTGTTCATAATCCATTGCCTGTTGTAGTTCACTTTTCTTCTAAAAAGAGGTTATTAATCTATCCACTAACCGCTTGTAAGAGGCTGAAATAATACGTCCGGCACACCAACATACTTATTATTTTCATTGAAGCCTACAACCTGCGTCTCGGAATCAATATTACAGCCCACGATTATCCATTCATCGTCTCTCTTCGCGAAAAAGGTCGAGGAGGTCAACATTTTTGCGCCGGATCTCTGCTGTCCACGGTTCACATCCTCACAGCTGCCCACTGTGTTGCCAGTCCAAGCGCAAACAGGTAAGAAAACTGTGTGCCACAGACAAGGAGAATTTGAGGTCGAAAGCGATGTGTGTGTGGCTGATTGAACATTGAAACTTACACACTTCATGTTCATAAGATTTTGCGGCAGAATTAATGGACTCACACGGTATATATTTACAGACGTTTCACAGTAAAAGATGCCAGAACTTTCGAGGTCGGCGTTGGGCTCCACGACAGAAACAGTAGTGATCGCAGGCACTGGTTCGCAGTCAAGTCAGTCCACGTGCATGAACAATACGTGAAAGTTAACGACACCATCCGTCACGACATAGCTCTCCTGACTCTGGAAAAGCCAGTGCAACCTCCTCTATTTGGCGGAAAAGCAAACTCATTTAAACTACCTCCAAACCGCAATACAAATCCACGCGCCGGAGAATATCTCATAGCAATCGGATGGGGGAAGACCACCATTTTTCATGACGAGCTGCCTCGTTTATTGTTAGGCGCCCGCCTCCAGGTGATTACGGATGCTGAATGCGCCAAACGACTGAAGAAAGGAAAGACTATGCCGCCTGAGATCATTTGCGTTGACAACACGCAGACCACAACATGCGGGGTCAGTGAAGCTTAGATACTATTTCTGTCTGTCTGTTTGTCGGTCTGCCTGTCTGCCTGTATGTCTGCCTGTCTGCCTGTCTGTTTGTCTGTGTGTCTGTCTGTTTGTTTGTGTGGCTGTATCTCTGTGTGTCTGTGTGTCAGTCTGTCTGTTTGTTTGTTTGTTTGTCTATTTGTTTGTCTGACTGTCTGTCTGCCTGTTTATTTGCTTGTCTGCTTGCTTGCTGGCACGTCTACTTACGTTCGCTCGCCGTCCTACCTGTCTCTTTTACGCGTGTGTCTGTCATCCTGCGACATGTTTCTTTATATTATGCCATCGAGTTTTAGGGAGACAACGGTGGCCCACTGTTCCAGAAAATTGGTCAGCAGAAATTTCGTCTCGTGGGCATCACAAGCTATTTCCCGCCAAAGTATGCGATACGTCGGGCTTTGTCACTTACTTATTGCAAGTGAGATTGCTTACCCACTAATCTCTCCTGTCTGCAGATGCATAATGAGAAACATGGCCAGCGTGTTCACGAGAGTTTCCCAGTACCTGCCCTGGATCAAAGCAGCAAGAGCGAGGAATATTTAGCCTCCATGAATCTGATATGGCTGCAATGATAATTGGAAAAAACAAATCCATTGCGCTTACATAGTTTACTATAAACACTAAGGACCTGATATAATGCCTGTTGTTGTTTTGAATTAGCACATTTGAGGTTGTGGGATTGGCTCAAGATAAATGTCAGCAAACACTAATTCACCGATAGATTGAACAAGGAGTTAGTAATGAAAAGTTCGCTTAAGCGATTCTGTAACGTGACTTTCTATTAATATCTCCAAATTTTAGACGTATCAGTTGCCAGCCTCTATACCGGGACCAATGCTTGCATTAAAGGCCCAACATGCACATAAAGACTTACTGTACATTTGAACTGGCAGCTTGATTCTCTAACTGGTTTTCATGATTTTCCTTGTTAGGTAATAAAATGTACGGAACGTATTTTTGAGCAGTACGCAGAGAACACAATGGGCGGTTGATGTTTCGTTATTACACAAAAAGATACTTGTGGCAAAATTTTTAATAACGGAAACGTTTCGTCCTCCGCAAAATTAGTTGACTTTTTTTAATTTCAATATACTAAAGGCTTTTCTTAATGTTTTGTTTTTAGAATCTATAGGTTTTATGGGTTTATAGTTTTTGGCAAAAGTAGTTGAGTAATTTTAGTTTGACTACTATTTGAAATTTTGTTAACGTTTTCATCAAGTCAAACGATTAATTTAATTTCATCAGGTGAAATTAATTTTCTAGCTGCAGTTCTTACTCAAAGTCTGTCTTACCTTTTTTTGGAAAAACCTTTGTGCAGTGTTAGGCGAAATCAGATAAATGCTTTCAGTTGGCTTACAAATTAAAGCAGTTGTTAATATTCTTAGTAAGAAAACTTTCGGTTAGTTGCGGGCAAATTTAGTGGATTAAATTTGGTTTCCGTACTCACGTGAATCATTGTGAATTAGATCAATGAACGTGAGTGCTGACAAGATTATAGCCTGGAATAACATACTGGAATAATATCCCTGCTGCAGCAGGAGCGTTCGACAAATTAGTACGATAGCAATCGTTTTTGACAAGCGAGCCGGACCTGAAGACGGTTAAGGAACGGCTATCTCTACATGCCAATCTCCGCGGCTTAGACGGCAAAATGTCTCACATCAGACAGGGACCACTGTCGGTCTCGCAAAATAATTCTTGATTGTGGCTTGTCAGTTGTACAGCGTGAGTATTTTTTGCTTGCAGAGAAATGCTACAGTCCGGCGAAATTGCATGTGATTCCATAGTTCGATTTAAGGGCCCATGCGATTCCGAGTCCGAATTCCTGTGGACTGTATACACTGTACAGTGCACTGAAAGTGCGATTACTTCAGTGATTAATCGAGAAAAACATGTGCAGGTCTGTCGTTAAGGTTGCACATCCAGTTTTCTGTTCTCACTGTCGTGTCAAGCGACTCCAATTTCGTAAGAAATGACGGCAGCTCTATCCCGATGAACTCGCGATTGCTGATTGCAGCTACAACATGCTTATGTTGTCGCTCATTTCGGGGCATCAACTGACGAATGAAGTACTATTGTAAATACGCGTCTGACGAAACATACACCACAACGGCCAAAGAGGCAGGATAATGAAACTTGTTATTCTTTCACACAATTTACAACAGTTTCACGGATATCAGTTTCACCCATTTCTTTCACCCTACATTTTATTTGCAATTCTCCAAAGAAGAAACAGCTGCAAAATGAATCAGCAGATTCTTTCACTCCTGCTGTGCTGCGCTCTCGTTGCAATGGTCAACGCCGCTGTGAGCCCTGAATGCGACTGTGTAAGTCTTCTTTTCCTAATACGCCCAACGCCTCTCATTTGTCTGACAGTCTGTCTGATGAATTAACACTGAATGTTTTTGCCAGGGAGTTTGTCCTTCAGGAACAGACGCTGAAACGATTAGACGCCAAAAGGTCATCCAAAATCGTCGAGCCAGAATTAACCAACGACGAAGGACAATTCAACTGGGACCGGGAGTGACCTGCCCTGAATGTGTAAGTTAACAGTTCTCACTCATGATTTATAGCTTCAGTACCGGATTGAGGTCGACATGAAGGGAGAACGAAGCCTGATGGGGGCGTGGCAATCCCCCTTCAGGCCGCGACGGACACCTTTAACATTTGAAACGCTTGAGGTTGATGGACCCCCCCCCCAGCGGAACCACCTTGGGGGGGGGGCGTTTTTGTAACTGGAGTGGTAGCAAAGCCCTGTCGGTCCAACGGCCAATCCGTAACTGAATATAAATTACCCTCAGAGGCTCTTTCAGGGGCCTTACAAGTCGGAACTAAGACCCCCTCATGGTATGGCTATAGGTGGTCACAGTTGCAAAATGTTTATTTTTTCAATATTGAACCCAAAATTGGCCTATTTTCCTTGATCAATTTGAAACTTATGGGGATGCGGGGAATCTGATTTCCAAGGATCTCCTAAGATTTCAAAACGTTTTTAAAGACATCAGTTTTTCATCAATTTCGGACCGTTCTAGAATGTTTAAACCTCCGATTTGAATGTATCAATATGGAGCTTATCGTCGATTTCAACAATCTCCAAATCTGAACGAAAAGCTGATGTTTTCGAAAATGTTTTAAAATCCCAGGGGTTAGCTGGAAACCAGACCCCCACACCGCCACATGTTTCGAAATAACCAGGACAAGAATCAATAATCAATAAATCAATCAATCAATCAATAATCAGGTTAGGAAAATAATCAGGACAAGAGGCCGATTTTTGGGTTTAATCTTGACTAAATTTCATTTTGCCCACTTTGCCCACCCCCTGGCCCTACCGTGAGGGGTTCTGGTTCCGACCTGTAAGGACCCTAAACGAGCTTCTGCTTAGCAAGACAATACCTTCGCCAAACCTAGCAGTTTATAAAATTTTATAATAAACTTAAATTTATAAACTTAAACAACTTATTAAATTTTGCCGTTGAATGATTTTTTTTTCGTTTCAGAGTGATCCATGTGGAAGGCCTCCTCGCCTTTCAAGACTTTCAGGACGGGGCGTAGTCAGTTCAGCGAGGGCAGGTATACAGGTGCCGGCAGCAAAGTTGGACCAGTTTGCGCAAACGAGTTTTTCACCGTTGTGTGTATTTTATTCTATTTTTTTGCGTTTTCAATCTGAAAGCCCTTTGCGTCTAGCATTTGAATCACCCTTCCTTTCCAGGATTTCATAACATAGCGACAAACGCTAAGTGGGAATTCCTTCCAGACCTGGCGCGCTGCACGTTGCAAAACAGGGATGCCTTTGGGTTTTTTCTCAAAAATTGATTTTTTAAAAATCCCGTTCGGATCGAAATCCATAGAACTCAGGTCAGGGCTGTTGGCCATTGAATCCTCTTTCCCGATGTACTTGACTTTTTATGATTTGAGGTAGGAATAAGCCGCAGGCGTCGTGTGACTGGAAGCTCTATCAAAGTCGAGGACGACTTTGTGTTTTTCTCCCGGGTAGAGTCTGGGGACGTCTTTTTCTACTATTGGCTTCACGATATTGTTGAGGAAGAACGCTGAATTGACTTCGCTGGTCGGTGGGACGAAGTAGATGCCCGTCGCACCGCAGTACGACACTCCTGCGGCGCACATCACCTTTTTGGGGAATGTCTGCTTCCACTTTTTGGTGCGACTTTCCGGAACTGGTTTTCCCTTTTTCCGGTAGTAACAGTCCCGGATTCCACCACAATCATTCATAGACTGCCAGAACTCATTAAAAAACACTACATACTTCCATCGATCAACCCTCAGAAGCTTGAGAAACCGAGGTCCACAGTCAAGACGCTGCTGCACTTGCTTGTTTGACAGGGCATGCGTTTTGGTCTTCTTCAACCAGTCCGATTGCAGATTTTCCCTCAAAACTCGACGAATTGTCCTTTCAGAGACATCGTACCGTTCAGTCATTTGGTCCAGGGTGGGAGGATTATCCACATTCGTCGCTGCGTTCACTTTTCTGATGAGATCCTTGGTACGCTTGGACGGCAGGCACTGGGGATCGAGCTTTTTTGCTGGTTTGAGGATTCCTCGCTTCTCCCGTTCAAATTCCGTGATAACGCGAGTGACAGTAGACTTCGAAACCGAAAAGGCCAGGTCAAACAAAGCATCGACTATTTTTCTATGAGAATGGCCGTTTCGATGGTGGGCCAAGATGGCGCCCCTCGTTTCAGAATTAATTGGAGCAAGCATGGTTGATTGTTCAAACGTCAACAAATGGTTTTTTACAACGGCTGACTTGGTTTTACTCAAAAACAATGTGAGATGGGTTGTTACAAAAGAAACCAATCAGCTGTGCGATGGCGCGCAAACTGGTCCAACTTTGCTGCCGGCACCTGTATTAGCACGAGAGCACCGATAAACATGTAGTTGAACCGTCCAACGTGCTCTGATTATAGCAAAAACAAACAAATAGACAGAATAAACAATGACTGTTTGAGAATTCTCATACAGTGGAGGGTTAAATACTTACTGTACTGCCACGATTTTAAGGGTGGGTTAAGCCCCGCCTCCGTCACACACGCCTGTGTGCTGAGTGAGCACACACACTCACACACACACAGTTGTGCACACCCGGTGTAAAAAACCCACCCTTATAATCGTGGCAGTACAGTACACGTGGACGGCGTATTGCTTTTGAATAAAAGCAGAAGTTGGGGGACAAAGCATTGCCAAGAAAATTAAAAACTTTCCCCACAGTCCCATTTCAGGGACATTCTTGAATGATTCAAGGGGCCACACAAAATGCAGTGGAGAATTTCCACCGGAGGAGAGAGTGTAGAGATTTCCAGAGAGGGCAGTTGCACCCGGTTAGAGAATCTGAATGAGTAAGCTCAAACTTCGCAATTCAGAAAACCGATCAGCCCATCACCCAGCATGAGGTGGAGAAATGAGGCAAGTTGACAGGTGCAAATTGATTGTCTGAGTTTCAGAAGCAGCCCTTGCACCGCCGCTGCCTTTAAAACAGATGCCACAAACCAGACCGGAAGCGAATTCCCGAATAACAAAACAATTTGGATTGGTTGCGGTCGTCAGTATGATTCCGTAGTCCCAATTACGATCTTCGCAGCTCTCCTCCCCGTCAGATACGCGCATTGTCGTGGCTAGGTATTGGACGTTGTTTTCCGTCACCCGCGTAACATCAGGCGTGGTGATACAGCGGATGCAGTGTGAAAAGAGTTCCTGGTTCCGGAAGTTCAAGCATTCGGGATTCATGCCTTGAACCAATTGCGCAGTGCGAGAACTTGCCTCACGCACCCGCTGAACTAACGTTGCCGCCTCCTCCTTCTGTCCCTCTGTAGCGGCAGAAACATTACGTCTTTTTGCGTTTAGTTAGCCAATTGCCAGTTCAAGCCAGCAGAGAACCCACCATTAACTATTTCTCTCGTGAAATTGTTAGTCTTTTCATAAGCCGGTTTACTTACACGTCACATTCTTCATGTCAGCCAAACGAGTATTTGGATTCAACAGCAGGCATCACTATTATGCAGAGTCGCGTTAATCTACTCATAAGGGCGGACCAACCGAGTCAACCCCGGGGGGGGGGGCCAAATTTTTGCAGCACCACGGTGTGCGATTATACGGTCCAGTCATCCAGGGCCCGGTTTCAGAGGACCGGCCCGCATTTAATTTTTTCGCAATCCCGAGAAAACCCCAAACATGTGAGCGCCCTTAGGGCGGTG
Organism: Hypsibius dujardini; assembly: GCA_001579985.1. Taxonomy (NCBI): domain Eukaryota; kingdom Metazoa; phylum Tardigrada; class Eutardigrada; order Parachela; family Hypsibiidae; genus Hypsibius; species Hypsibius dujardini. The sequence continues at coordinate 9,425 of LRSR01008464.1, forward strand.
AGCCGCCCTTAGGGCGGTGAATTGAACTGAAATTCCCAATCATCAATTCTTTTTTTACACATTTAAAAAAAAAATCTTTAAGGTCTGAATTGTGTGTGTATGGTACGTTGTGCGGCGACAAAGCAGGGCCTCAAAATTTTTTTCCTGATGGAGTTAAAACTGGAATTGTGGACCTACCTAGGGTGCAGAATTCCATGTCACACTTGGTGCCCCTAGTGACAATGACGTTGGCCGAAAGTTTTGTTGTGTGCGTCACGCAGATCACAGAGCGCCGTCCCGGCTCAGACTTGAGAACGACCCCGTCGACACAGAACGGATATGTGAGCACGTTCAGTGGCCAAGGTTCGTCCGACGAGACTGATTTCAGGTCTATTAAATCAAATCCATCGGGAGGCTCTTGAAGGACTTCCAAATCCGGCCAAAAAATATCACTACGTAAGGGCGGCTCCGACGTTGTCGGCCTGGTTCGTCCGTTGGCGGTCGCAGCCGTTTTTCGTTTGGTTGTAGGAAAGATCGATCTTGACGTGGTCCTTCGATTCGTGGCCCCTCGTTTAACTGTCGTCGAAGTTGTGACCCCTTCACCCGTCATTCCAGGTGCGCAGAAATCGTTGTCGGAGTCGTCTGGGTCCTGCTGGCATTCTGCGGGGCATTTTCTTAAGAGAACTGGTTCGACATTTTTTTGACAAGTGTAGAGTATGTTGGGGTTGCTGTCCAAGTCGTAGTCGAGTCGCTCAAAACACCGACGCCCAAGTCTTCCCCCACATACTTTGCCGTCCAAGCTGCAGCAGGCAGATGAGGGTTTCAAAAAAAGGGGAGAAGATACTAGGAGACAGAAGATCAAACAAGGCCACGTCATAAATCCGACCGCTGACAAAACGGTTGCCATTGATCGTCAAATTTCTGTGGGAAATGTGTTTGAAGTCAATACTGCGACGCGAACAGATCAATTGAATGTTTCGTGTCAGGCAGAATGAAGATTATTATCAAGTCCAAGAGGAAAAGCGAGAAATTTGCGAGACACGGCTTAGTAGCAAAGCGTCGATGACAGCGTAAATGTTTTACTAGAACTTGTTGCAGAGGAAGTTTTGTCTCAACAGCAGCTCACACTTTCTCGCTTCGATCCAATCTATTTGACCAATCTGAGTTCACTGCGCGAAGTTCTACGGTATGTCACGTTTCTTCTTTTCCTGAACGCGCAAACTATGCAACTGGGTAGGGCGGAATGCTGTTCGTCCCCTAGGTGAACGAATGTGAACGTACGGAGGTTAAACCACTTGATAGTACTCAGTGACTTATGTTCTCACTTGTACAGGGTGCCATATCTGATTTCCAAATCTCATAAACCCAACACGTGCTCCACTCAATTTCACATACGTGATGGAATTCTTTCTCATTTGGATGCAAATATGAGTCGCATACTAGATTTGGGTATCAGGGAGTCTATTTTCACATTGGTCAGTTTGAAATATTCATCCAGAAAACTTGTGGAAGCATTGAAAGTCAGGAATATCGTTGTTTCTCAGAAAGCAGTAACTAACCTGATCAGGAAAAATATCAACAAGGAAGCCGGACGTAATACTGCACCGTCGTCGGTGAAACCCCGTGACTCCCCAAAACTCGGAATTCCTGATCTGGTGAATGCCATTAAAAAGGACCTCTCAGGACCGCATCCGTTGACCAGTTCTGCGTTATCCTTGAAGAACGATGTGTCGGCTAAAACTATTGCTTGCGTCATTAACCAGGATTTGGAAAGGAAGGTGCAGAAAAAGTGCCGTGTTCATGCCCTGTCGAACAAGCAGGCTAAACAACGGCTGGACTGAGGCCCGAGGTTCCTGCGCTATATCAACGGCCGGAAGTGGAAGAATGTTATCACCATTGATGAGGCCTGGGTTTATCTGACTGACTTTACCTGAGTTCGGAAGATTTATTACGAGTTTCGGGGAGAACGGAGTCCGAAAAGTTGGACCAAATTCTGCAAGGAATCTCACCCCAAGGGCGTCATGTTAGTCACCGGGGTTTGCTCCCGTGGAAAAACCGCAATCCGTTTCGTCAAACCCAAAACGAAAATCAACAATGAGTACTACATCCAACATGTTTTGAAGCCACTTTTCAAGAACGACATTCGGAAACTATTTCCAGGAGAGCTTATCAACAAGGTCGTCTTCCACCATGACAGTGCTCCAGCGCACTCTTCCGGAATCACCCAAGAATGGCTTCAAAATTCCGGAAGCAAGTTCATTCTGAAAGAGCACTGGATGGGCAACAGCCCTGACTTGACCCCCATAGATTTTTGTGTGAATGGTCTGTTTAAGTGGAAATTGTTTGATCACGTTGCCACTAAAGTGGCAGATTTGAAACGGGTTATGCGAAAGGTGTGATCGAATTAGGATCAAAATAAAATTAAAAACGCTTTGCGATTTTGGCTAAAACGTGTTAAGCCTATGCTACAGAGGCAGGGACTTCAAACTGAGCATGTTTTAAAAAAATTGAAATGAAATTGTGCATGCGGGAATTAAATAAAAACTGAGTACCATCAAGTGGTTCAACCTCTGTATAGTCACTCGTCCCGGATGCAAACTAATATTCATGCCCCTTCCCACCTGACGCATGAAACCCTGATACATCATGATATTAGAAAATTGGGCGATCCAAAAAGGAACAAAATATACCTAATCCTGGCAGTGTATGACGGATATTATTGATAGTGCGGTCGTCCACGTTTGCCATCAATAAAAAAATGTTGATGAACGAGTTTGAACCACACGGTACAACATTTTGTTTGCTCGTTGAAATCTTTTTCAGCATCCTTTTCTGGCAGGCTTATTTTATTACGGCCGCATTTTCTCTATTGTTACTGTTGTACGTGACATCCCGAGCAAATATTATGGTTGTTACGCTAAACGAATACATAGTTTTATGCTTGAAAACGACTACGGCAATATCCGAAATAAGTAGCATACTCGGTTGCGATAACCAATTCAGGTCAGGTAAAATACAGTAAAGCATAAAGTTTGCTGTGATTTTTTGTGCAAGCTACAGCCGCCCTATTTGTCCCTCCCTTGAAGCACGCATGAACGTCAAAAAAACTATGCAATTCATAAGCCGTGCTAAACACGTTGCCCATACTTTTGATTCAATCTTATTGATATTCTAGTTGAAAGAAATATATAATTTAGGTAGAATAAGAATTCTAAGTGTCCTTTGATCAACCTCCAAATTGGCGCACTCGATTCTCCTCCGGTTCAATGAAGTCACGAACGAATGACGCCACACGGGAATACATGATTGTGCCCCAACCGTCATCGTGCTTGCACCTACATAATATAGCCACAAAGACATTATTGTTACGCTTTAAGAATATTCAAAAGAAGCGCGATATCTTTTCAGTGGCTTCTTTAACTCACCGCAGGCCAGCCAGAAAGTAAACCCCGACGACGACTGGCTTCGCGATGCCTCTGCCGTTGGCATGGTAAACCATCAAGGGGCTTCCCAAATCGGGCTATGCATTGCAAAAAGAAATAAGCTATCGGTGTCTTCCAGCTGCGTCTGGAACCGATGTTACTTAAATTGATATTAATGGAAACAGTTCAGGTTGGCGAAAATCATCAAGGTGAAAATGAAATACAGCCACTTCAGAATCTTATTTAGAGGTCGATTTTTTATCTTAACTAATGATAATTTTTAGTGGAAAATTCAGCCACGCTTTGTGTTTAAATGGCTCAAAAAACCGACATTCATTTGTTATATGAACGCTTTCGGCCAAAATATTGATTGTCACGACCATTCAATTTTAATGAATGAATTATGTATTTTGTCTATATCTTTGCTACTGCATAAACGTGTATCAACATATCAGAAACTCACTGTTGATTTCTCCCGTAAGCAAAATCCCGTGTTATCTCCACGCGTGCAGATCACCTTTGAATTGATGTCAAAATTACTGCCCAAATCACGCTGGCAGTCAGCATTTGACTGGTGAGTCATCGGTGTGGAGTTGGGGAGCTCTGGCGAGACATCCTCTTCCTCGGCGTTCCCGGCAAACTTCCACTCTAGAAAGTGCAGCGATGCAGTGGCCTCATTCGGTACGTTCGGACGTGGCGGTCTGCTGGCGATCTCCACGGTCCGCTTAACACTCTCCGGAAAGGCGTTAACTGACTGGTCCATTTCCAGGATGGCAAGGTCGCCGGTACGATTAGCCAAGGTACGCGGCACAAACGACGGGTGCAGCTTGATGCCCTTGACCGTGGTGCTCTGTTCTCCATGGAGGTCTCTAACGGCGTCTACACCGATGGCAACTTTCAGCTCGTCCTGCGAGATTCGACCCCAAGCCTGGTCGAAGAAGCAGCTGGCCGCGGTTAGTACGAGCTTTTTCGTGATGAGGGTACCACTGCAGATGTGTTCGTCGTTATGCTGGATGCTGACCACACTGGTTCGCCTGACGGAGGTTGTCTCGGTTGTCGTTGTAGTCGGAGTTGGACGGCCTTTCTCCGCTAATCGGATCTCGGGTAGAATGAAAGTGTCGACGTATTCAGACACCCTCGTGTGTATAGACGCTGAGCCATTCAAACGGCACCTGTGAGAAAAGGGATGTTACCTCACGAGGCATTCAAGTATTACGCAAGCTGAATTGTGATTTTTTTGGACTCTCTACCCAATCCGTTAGGGACCCTACCGATACCTGCATCCCTTTTCCTTGGGGTCTGAGCCTTCTCATTCCCCTAAGGGGAAAGTCACCACATGGGGTCCGTAAGAGTTCTGACATAACCCCGTATCTTTTTGGTCAGGTACAACTGAGCGCACCTACCAATACACTCGCCAGACAGGCTGCGAATTATGGTATTTTTGGTGTTATCACAACCAAGCATAGAATTTGACCTTTTTTCGTGAGATGCTTTACACTTTTGAAGTATAGGCATAATATGAACATCCTCAATGGCGCAGCATAATGACACAGTGCGCTTCCTGTTACTGAAGGCAAACCCTTCAGAAAAGAAGGGTTGGTTCCACTCAAAAATTGGGTTAGTCCCACATACCGGTACATGGAATACGACGCCCTACAGAGGCTCGTATAGGATCCTTGCAGGTCAAAACCAGGACTCCTCCCAGTAGGGCCAGGGGGTGAGCAAACGGGCGAAATGCATTCTTTTCAAGATTGGACCCAAACTTCGGCCTTTTGTCCCTAATCATTACACAACTTGTGGGGGGATCTGATTTCCAGTAGGTTCCCTGGGATTTGAAAACCTTTTCAAAAACATAATTTTTTCGTACAAATTTGAGGTTTATTGAGATTCAGTTCGAGCTCCCTACAGATAAATGCAAATGGGAGGTTCAACAAATTCAAGATCGGTCCAAACTTAATGAAAAACTGATGAAATCCCAAGGGCCTTTAAAAATAAACTCTTTAAACCCCAGCAAGGTTGAAAATGATTATGGACAAAAGGCCAAATTTCGGGTTCAATCTTGAAAAAAAAGTATTTTACCCTTTTGCCCATCCCTTGGCCCTACAATGAAGGTCCGGGTTCGGACCTATAAGGATCCTAAACGAGCCCCTGAAGCCCTACGAACCCGATTCCAGGTATAAAATGTTAAACCATTTCCAATAATTTTCTATACCTCGGGTCGAGCTAGAGATGTCAGTCAACCCTTTCGACCGGGTGACAAATCTCCCGGTCGAAGAATGGCAAGCAACAAATCGGAACAACTTGTTCTAAGCCACCACCGCCTACACACGCAATACAGGCGGGGGGGGTGAAGCATTTGACCAAAGAAATACATTTAACAGTCTACCCTGTTCGTGCTGAACATCTGCATTTCGGCTGCAATCCGGCTAAGGGGAAATTTTTCACGTGTCCCGGCCGGGGGATCTTGCCATCACCCCGGCTCTCGGGGGGGGGAGAGAAACCATGTCCCATTCAATACAGATAATTATTCAGTCCTAAACAAACGCTGCTATACGAGCTCACATCACCACGACCGGCATGCCTAGATCGGTATGGATCAGACGAACAAATTGTTGCCTCTACTTTTGATTTGAGCCTTTCTCTCACCGTGAAGGGGGGGGGGGAATTACTTTGCCTTAGGGAGCGCCGATGTCCTAGGGTACGCTCAGAATTCAGGACGAGTGGGCGAAAAACTCCACCAGGCGAGAGATAGAGTTAAAAAATTCAATCGATGAAAACTTTTTTCAAGATTTGATTCCTGAATTAAAAAAACTGTAAAGCTAAAAAACACTTTGTCCCCAACAGATAATTTTTTATAATATTGCTAAAACCCACCATAGCAATCCCCTATTTCAAAAATTTGAGCAGGTCAAACTCCCCCCCCCCCTCAGTCGGCATACCTATGACCCAGACGGTACACTGCAAGTCACATCGATCAAGGGGTTTTACCGTCAAAAGTTCCGGACAACCTTACCCCGAGCTTGACATGCTAATTACACCAACTACGACGTCCAAATGCAGTCCACTAGGCAGCTCCTCGGATACAGTTAGTGGTCCCCCCATGTCGCCCTAAAAATAATAAAGAAATTCTACAGGATTTTTTTCTTTCCAAATAGAGGCCACTTTATCATGCTGCTTTGCTAAGGCAAGACATTGGGATTTGGCTTGTTTATGCGGACCGAGAGTGTCAGTCAACGTGTTCAGCAGTCTCATTGTGAGATATTGGGTTACTTTGGATAACACCAGTTTCAAATAATATTCATTTATATCAAAGACTGCGGGAAATGGTTTGAGAGTTACCAAATTGTTCTCAAATATGGTGCCAAGTTTTAAATACGGACCACCCATAACCAACCTGGCAAATATCGGAGATTGTGCTGTCTGTGCAGAGTACCCTTGGCGAGACATTGTAGTTTGTTCCGTGTCTCGCCTGGCAATCCCCGGCAGAAATGACAGTCAGGAAATTTGTTTGTAGGACTGGCGACAACGTTCTCGCTGCGTTCGAGAAGCCCCATCCCAGCGCCCGAACTTGTGTGAGTGGTACGCGAAACCTCGACGGAAGGCTGGCCTTGGCGACCAACAATTTCACATGGCCCGGTAGGGCTTGAATGGATGTACGCAAGTGTATCACGGCAATGTCGTGGTCCAAGTTGGCGTTGAGTTTTCGCGGAAGAAATTCCGGGTGCAATTTGACGACTTCGATGCTCATTTGATGCTCTTCGGAGTATTTATTGATGTTGTGGGGCCCGACGTAGACGCGGATGTCTGATTGTGGGATGGGCACGTCGGTGCCAGGCTCGTAGAAACATTGGGCGGCGGAGAGGACTGCTGTGTCGGATATTAGGGTACCGGCGCAGAAATGAGATCCGTCTCGTTGAAGACTGACGATGAATTTGAAGCGGCCTTCGATTGCGTCCGTACCTCCTAAATCATCGCAGTTGTCTCTAAATTTAAGTTAATTGTTCGCGAGATATGTCGAAGAAATGCCGATAGGGCCAGATTCGTAACGGAAAGGAGGGGCGCTGACGCAACTGCCCCTACCAAATTACCTTGAGAGGTTGCGGAGGGGTTTAATTTTTTTTATAAATTCGGAAGCTGCGGAGGCTTTTAATTTTGTTTAAAATCGGAAGTTGTGGGTGGTCTTATTTTTACCAGCAAAATGGAAAACAATCTTTAGGGTGGGATCTCCCATTTTTTTCAGAACCGGATTACCTCTTGACTTTAGATATTTTTGTTGGAAGCCAAACTGCCCCTCCCGCACACGTGCCTCCCCGGAAAAGTCTGTTATTCCTCTTGGTGCATCGACACACAAAATGCAAATGAAAAATGAAGACCTCACACCTTCATTTTTTATTTGATCATTTTTCATTTTAAGAACAGCAGCTTTTAAAGCTTGGAAATAGACCGACAAATATTTTATTGACGCTCGTTGACACTACGTTTACTTAGGATGTGGAATGGTGTTCCGAATTGTTTTTCTTATACCGGCAGAGTACTAGATACGTTCGTACTATGCTAAAATTACAAAATGGTTCCGAGTGGAATCGAAAAGAATTGCAGAGAAATTGGTAGCTCTCTTCGTGAAGTGGCAAAAAAGTCCAAAACTGAGCCAACTGGTTGCTCTGGATCATGCGTTCAGTTGGCTAACGTAATGGTCAGAAATGGCATAAGCAAATTAATGGTCATCGGCGAGTTTGGGGTGTGGGCACGCGATTGATCGTTAGATAGAGAAAAAAATTATTTTCGTAAAGGACACTAAAATATTTAGCTTTTGGCGTTTTAAATTTGTGTTTTTCGACTTGAGGGAAGTGAGAGTTAGTATAACTTACAAGGGAACGATCACCAGTGCAAATCTCCGATCGTGACCAAACTTTTTTCTTGAATACCATGTCCCCTAAC
>LRSR01008465.1:0-11325 GCA_001579985.1 Hypsibius dujardini
TGATTTTCTGCTGAGTAATGACCAACCGCTCCAGATAATCCAGACGCGTGCTGTCTACCTTGTCCTGCTCCAGTGAATGTTAAAAACCATGGACACCAAAACTGGAACACTGAAAAAATAATTCTTGAAATTTCCTTTATGCTGGCACGGTTATAACTTGCTGAGCGTGTGGTTCTTTCTTTTCGGGCTACGTTTGTTTTTTAAGATTCAATACCTTCATTGCTGCGGCGCTTTTCTTTTTGGTGCTTCAGTCGACTATTTTGCCCAGCTAGGCGCAAAGGTCGATGTTAGTGACCAGAAGGTTGTACCGTTCCGCGTCGTTTTTGCCCTCACTCGTTTATCATCTTTGCCGCGCGGCTGAGCCTTTTTAGAGTATTTGGCAATTTTGTCACACAGCCGCTTCTTCAAGAAGACCTCGATGACGATAATAAAGAGGACGGTAGGAGCTGGTCCGATCTGTCCATTGTTTTTTAACCATCGTTGTACTGAGAAATTTTTGTAGAAATACGCACCAGCGTTAGAATTGCAACTTGAACGCCCAAACGATAGTTTTACGTTGAATTTGCACTGAAAAAATTAAGCAACCAAAGTTTCTTCCGAAAAGATAAACTTCCAGACCCATGCCAGCCTCTGGTAAATATCCTTGTAGTAAATCGAAAAAATTAGGCATGCGGTTCTCAATGACAGGGTTATGTTCTTCAACCATTTTCATTCTTGCTCATTCGTTGTCGGCGTTTATGTTGCCGTAGAACGAACACATCATGGATGAAAGCGGCATAATAAAATTTTGTGTTTCAGTTTTTCATTGCAATAGTCTTCAACTTTTTTCCACTACCGCGTTGTAGTGGGAATTGAGTATCCGATCAGGGAAATTTTATTACAGAAGACGCAGTCGAAAGTAGATGAATTTAATAAATAAAAGTGCTACGCTACGCTTAGCGGGATTAGCGTAGCGGTCAAGTACGTCAGCGTAGCGGTAGCGTAGCGGTGATTCCAATTAGCGGACGTAGCGGCAATGAAATTAGCGGTGCGGATTTAGCGGTCTGGTTGCGTTAAAAAGTAATAATTCAAATAACAGTACGCGTCACATGTGAGACTGATCAGCTTCGCAATAGCCCACCCATGTGACACGTCCAACTGGAAAAAGTGTTTTTGTGAATGTAAAAATAGCTAGACTTTTCAAAGCGCAATCTCGGGTGTTTAACGTTGGCGCGCGCATCGGTATTCACAGGGAGCCTGCTCAATGTTATGAGATTATTTCTTTCACCACTGTCTAGAGCTGCCAGAATAATAAAATGCTGCCTTTTTGAAAACCTTGCCGTAAAATGCAGAAAGTGTTCCCCGTTTTTTTACCGAAACTTAATATGTCTTTCACCAAGAGCCAAGAAAAAAATGAGAATGAAATCGTCATACTGGAGCCTGCTTCCCCAGTTTCGTCTACCACGTCAATCACGGCTCCACCGGAACATGGTCCCTCGAAAGTGCCGGCCGTCACGCCATTTCCATTCTCTGCACCGGTCGCAGCCGCCGCTGCTCTTTCAGCTAAATCTGACACTACAGAAAAAACGTCCGACATTCCTGCGAAGGATTTCTTCACCGCATTTTTTTCGGCAGCGGGAACAACGAAGAAAAGGATCGTCAAATCAATTCGAACCAGCCTCCATCATTCCGGTCTGTGCAAGCTGTGCCCAACAGAGAGTCAGAAAAGAATTCAACAGTCAGATTCTTACTTCAACTTCAAGCAACATATCATCGCCATTCATCCACTGCGACCGGTAAATCACGTTCCGTGCTACGAGCAATTTTTATTTTCATTTTACCAATAATTGCGGTGATTGATTGATTACTTGCTACAAACAATTTCAACACCTATGGTAGGTGATAAATTGATTGATTACTTGCTACAAACAATTTCAACACCTACGGTAGGTGATAGATTGATTGATTTGGCTTAGTAATTTTAAAAAATACAAGTAATGCATTGTTTGAAGTTTTGTTTCATCGTGTTTCTCATGCTGTTCCGTCGTTCATTTATCTAATTTTCATTTCAATTCTTTTTTTTTCAAGGAATATGTGGCTTTTCGTTCGAAGTATATCGTCAGCAGCACACCGAAACCCATGATGAGCCCATTGGACGGCTTCCTCGTGAAATCCCCCGAATCACCTCCCTACCCATGGAATCATTCCAAACAACAGAAATTGAGAGAGAATTTAGCTCGCTGTGTGTTCAACACCGTTATCAGTCCCACGGCCCTCACTAACAAATGCTTCGACAAGCTGGTCAAAGACATCGACCCTCAGTTAAAGGTAAGATTCTTTGCAGTTTTCTGAGCTGATTGATTGAATAGTAAATAAAACAATGGCTATTTTCTATTTCGGTCGTGTGGCTGATTGATGTATTTAAAAAAATTCATTCGATATTTTATCTTTTACAGGTGATCATTTTTTCAGCAATAATAGAATTTAATTCATCGCTTTCCCAAGACTGTCTGTTATTTTGTTTGTTCAAGTGGCCCTCCCGCTATCATTTGGTTCATTCAGTGATTCCTGAGTACGTCGAGAAGATCAAGGATGCGCTGCGGGAAATTCTCAGCGACGCCGATGCGATTGGAATAAATGTTGACATATGGAGCAGCAAGAAAATGCGCGGCTACATCGGTGTGACAGTTCATTTTATCGACAAAAAGTTCGGTTTACGGAACTACCTGCTCGGCTGTCCTCGTTTTGAAGGAAAGCACAACGCTGACGCCATTCTGGATTTAGTCATTGAAGTGCTTGAGGGGTACGGTATCCGTGAGAAGGTGTTCTTCGTTGGGACGGATAATGGCGGAAACATTGTGAACGCATTCAAAGACTGGATGCCTGGGTTTCGTGAGGCTTTGAGTGGTGAGTTGACTAGACCGCCAGCCAGTCAGACACATTTATTTGGCTCTCCAGTGAGATGAGAAAAAAAATATTCAGTCTGGCAAACAGACAGAAAGGGATACCAAAAGTCACAGACAGACCGATAGACAGACCGGGAGAGGTATCACTAAATTATTCATCTTCCAGATGAACTGCTTGACGACGACGATGACCATGTCGATGAATATTTGGAGGCGGTGCTGTAAGAAGAAGAGATGTCGTTCAACCAGGAGATGACTGACGACATCAACCGCCGGCTTCAGAAATACTGTCACTTGCCGGAGCGGAAGATGTTGGTGAGTTTGATGTTGCGCAGTTTTGAGAAACCGTTGCATAATCTGCCTGCTTGTTTTGGTTGCCGCAGTCACGGGTGCATGTTTTTTCTTACATCAATAATGTTATTTTATTTAAAACAGGTTCGCTGCGTCGCTCACACTCTGAATCTCGTGCTGAAGAATCCCGTCAAACACTGCAAGCAGCTGAATAAGGTGATTGAGAAGCTGGCAAAAATCGTTGGAAACATAAAAAAGTCGGTCGTCATGACGGAGTTGGTGAAATCAGAGTTCGGAAAGTCTTTCCTACCCCGTTGTATAACTCGGTGGAATACCAATTTCAAGATGGCCGAGCGGGCAGCGGAGTTTGACTGGGAGAACACGGGCTTGAGACCCGAGTGCCGCTTGTCCAGGGATGCTGTGGACACATTGAAAGAGTTCATCCGCATCACCAAACCATTTGAAGAAACGTTCATCAAGCTGCAGCGCCATACCTTCCCTACCATCTCGGATGTCATCCCCTTTATTTACACTTTGATTCGTGGTCTCAAGGACTATTCCCCATCTGACGAGAATTCAACCGACGATTTGCAGGAGTACGTGGACGAACTTCTCGCCGAACTGGAGTCTCGGTTCGTAACTGTGGATACTGACGAACTGTACATCACCGCTGCCTTTTTGAATCCTTTGTATAAACTCAAGTGGTGCAAAGGTGCAGTTGACTCGGATGTAAAGCGGAGTGAAGTTCGCAACCTGATGCTGACCCGGATGGCTCAAATTTCCGCGGTCAGTTTCTCATCGAAGCTAGAGAAGCAGAAGCTAGCTGCCGCGAAACTTCCAGCGATGTTTGACTGGATGGAGTCAGATGACGAGGAGGTGATAGGTACGAAATACCACTCTCTATCTGTTTGTGTGTCTGTTTCTCTGCGTGTCTGTGGGTGTGTGTCTGTCCATCTATCTTAATATATATCTTTTTGCTTCTTAACCTGTCTGTATGGTTATGATGCGTATTCGTCTGAATGTTTTTTGTTATTCTTATCATGTCTAGCGTTTAGCTGTTAATTTTGTTTTTGATATACTGTCATATACGTACACCAATATACCCAAATGTCTGTATAATTAACAATTTATTTTTATTTAGAACAATTTGTGCTTTTTCTTTCAGATAACGCTGGTGCCAGAATTTTAAGCCCTGAAGCCGAACTGCAGCTTTACCTTGACGATAAACAAAAGTTCGATAATCCGCTGGACTTTTATGGCGAATCGGAAAACCGAAAGAAGTTCTCGCGTTTGACGGCGATCGCCAGACAAGTCTTTTGTGCAACGGCCACCACGGCAGGGGTGGAGCGAGTGTTCAACACAGCCGGCATTCTTCTTGGACCAAAGCGTCAGGCTTCTAATGACCGTAACTTTGAAAATCTGTTTTTCGGGAACATCAATAGTGATCTGCTAGATTACCAGTGCCGCGTTAAGCGAAAGGCATCTGAAATGGATTTATAGACTAATAAAATTTACCATTAGCGGGTTTAGCGGTTTTAGCGGTGCGGATTTTTCGACGATTAGCGTTAGCGTAGCGGTCAACATGGTTAGCGTAGCGTTAGCGTAGCGGGAGTCTGAAACCTTTAGCGGCACAGCTCTGGTTGCAACGTTGACGGCTTGAAAAATGATTGTGCGACAAAAAAGTCAAGCACACTGCACGTGAAAAGTAGTTGGTGTGGTTTGGGTATTTAGCACGCATGCAGCAGCATTGCCATGCAACGAGAACGGAGTTACCCCTAGTTGACATCTTGCTTTCCTGCCCCATGCCCTTCCCCTAAATTGTTTTTTGTTGTTATAAATGTTTTTTTTATTAGTTAATAGAGTTGCAACTCGCACCAAGCTGCCCGAAACGGAAGTGTCGCCTTTTCTTTCTACTGCCCGAAAACCGAAGAAAGGAAGAGACCAGAAGTCAAGATTTTTGTATTGATCGGAAACAGCAAAAAAATGGAAAGATGATAACGAAGACAAACTACTGTAGAAAAAAGGGAGAACTAACTAGACTGGCTGACACCACACACAGTCCAAATATTTTAAACAAAGAACTAGTCGCGGCACACAGGCTCGCGCAGATAACAATCGCCCAACCGAACACTTCCGGTTTGGTCGTACTTCTAATAACACATAGACAACTGATGGGCGGAGTGGGGGTCAAACAATTTTCAACAAGGGGTTCGTTTCCGATCACCTGGAGGCTTTTTGAACCATGTTTACATCTTCACTACTTCTTTAACAAAGCGTATACAACATCTTGATAACAATATTTTTCTGGAGCGTGAATATTCCGAAATGAATTGTGCAATAATTGATTTATAATATAAGGTAAACGTTCTGGTGTCTTGATGAAGAATGCAACAAAGCTTGGAGGGATATCTGTATGGGCAAACATGTACTAAAAAAACAGGCTAGTGAGGTAAATTGTTTGTTGTGTACATTGGCCTTACCTATTTGCAGAAATTTTGAGATACGCCCCCTTACATAGAATACGTTCACTAACAAAACAATGTATAAACAATAGAGCGATTGACTGTACGCTACTTGTAACTGTACAAATAGAATAATATTAAAAAAATTAAGTATAGCATTGAAATTTGATTGAATTGACATCATCAAAAGGATGTTTTTCAAATCAGGGAGCGGGTTTGTAAATTCGACTATCAATGATGTAGTGCAATTCTAAACACTATTTACTAATTAGCCTCGCCCGCCACGTCTAGAAAATAGTTTGCTGATAAAAACCAATTCCAGATAAGAACCATTCGGAAGTATTAGATATATCATAAGCAAGGGTTGGCTTAACTCAAGCAGTACGAAGTAAGGAACGTTGAGCACATGATGTACAGCATCCACCTGATGTCGCACTTGTGGTACGCCTTGGAGTTGTATAGGCCACTTGTGAAGTGAAAGGTACTTGGGGCTTTTCAGGATGTGATTTGGTCTTGTTTAATGCGCAAAGTTGCCGGGATTTAAATGGTGTTTGTACGAATTGTAAGTCCTTTTTCAGCTCGCAAAAACATCACAAAACATCATGAACGCCGCAGTCATGTTGAAAAAATCTACAGAATTGCTGCACACGATGGTGCTGGAGGGGGGTCAATTGAGACTACTGATTACTTCAAGCTATGTGTTGTGTTCAGGGCTTGCCAAGTGGCCATTACATTTCACATGGTCTGGATGATACTTGCCGCTTGACTGGAAAAGCGATCGTGTTGGGTGCTGAAGATCGGGCTCTAATGAACTTTATCCACTCTTTTGCTAAGTCCACATTTCAGCTTCGGCTGTGCTTCCTTTTCCGCCGAAGAGCAGCCGAAACCTAAATATTTGTCCGCGCGGGCAAAGATGATCACGCTACATGTCAAAATGAATCGATTGTGATGGACGACCAGGGTGTATCTTAACAATCACACACATTATGGGCGTGCTCTCGGAAGACTTGGGCAACGTCGTAGCAACTTTTGTATGTGGCCGTCAAACGGTGCAAAAGACTGTCGCGGACATACTAAAAGTTGATACGCGGTCGGTTTTGGTGCCACATATTTTAGCCGTATCATCTTTCGATACGTATATTTGTTCGAAAAAAAAATTTAATTTATAGACAATAAGGCATCTTGTTCTGTGGTAAAACTCATGGGACTGCCCTGGTCAGTCCCCTATCTGACAGGTTCCGCCCAACTTTATTTTATATGGTTTGTCGCTTTTAATCTTCTTGTTTTCATCTCGTGATTTTAAACGAAGTTCAAAAATATATTTGAATACAAAAATTTACAAGTTCGATACAATTGCACTCTGCCGAAAGACACTTTTCTCCCGGAAGGTTTGAGGGGATAAATTTGCACTTGCGGATGCACCGGAAGTTGTTATTTTACCCAGGAAGAGTAAAATTTGCCCTTAAACAGCAAGACTTTACACCTCGATTTGTACATCGAGTAAATAGGGAGGGCATTGGTGCAAGACTATCATTGGAGTATTGTGGTTGCTTGTTTTCGTTACATACGTGCACTGATCAGAGGGGAATCGCAAAGTGTTTCCACTTTAATTTTGTTACAGTAGTCTAACATCATTGTTGATTCATAAAATGATTTACCATTGGTGAGATTCTGAAAACTGTTTCGGCATAATTTTCAGTTCCGGTAAACAATGGAAGATTCCATTATTCCTGATTTAGAATGCGATTTTAAAAAAAGACTCGCTTCATGATTTTTGAAACTTCTCTTTAAATTCAATTTAAAACCAATTGGTACCACCAATGCGATTTTTGATTTTAGGTAGCGGAGTTATGAATCATCTTTAGAATGTCCCTTTTATTTCCGGTATTGAAATTGACCAAATATTTCCGCTCTCTGAATCTTCGAAACAAGATTCCGTTTATACCAGTCATTCCCAATTGAATTTTGAGATGAAATGAAAGAACTCATGAAATTCTACCTTTTGAAAATGGCTCTTTTTACAGCCAAAATCAGAGAAAATGTAATATTCCAGTGTTTTTCAGAATTTGAAATTCTGCCGAAAATAGTGTTCCAAGCCTCACCGACGAACTAAATCTATAAATCACCGATGGCACTGAATTTATAAAATGTAAGCTGAGAAATTTTGTGATCCCAATCTAAAAATTGTCCTAAGTTCTAGTGTACTAGTATCACCTTATCCGTTCTCGGCCAAAACCTGTTAAAAATTCCATTGGTTTAAAAGAGTAGCAACAACATTAAGCTAACATTAAAACTCCACACGAATTGTTTGGCATAAATTTAATTGTTGTTCATCAAAGTGTGGATCCATATATCGTGCTGACCCACGCCAGGATATTTGACTTTTGCAACTTCGCTGCGTACAAACTTTATTGCTTTGTGCATTGCTAGGTGAACGGCCGTACAAGTGTTCTATTGGAGAATGCAGTTTTCAGACAGCATATCCCTCGAGTTTTCACATCAAAAGGCACAGCGGAACGTGTCCACTTCTGGTAGCCTACTGTGCCACACTTAACTCTAGGCGAACTTTCGTCCAGGCTTAATTTCATATCTTTCAAGGTTACGTCTACATGTTTGTTTGACATGTTTGTTTGTGGGAAGGGTGTACTAGCCGGTCTGCAAAGAGTTGGACGCTGAGATGGCACATGAAGGAAAAGCACTTAAGTATGTCGTACAAATATCTGACGAATATAGTAGAGTTCAGAATGAAAACTTAAATGATATTAGCAAGATTATTATATTACTAGTTCTTACTTTAGCGAAATATTGTGAACACAATTCGGGCATCTAGATGTTACGAATCATGCTTGGGCTTTACCCTCGAATAGTTTGTGGTTCGTCAAATTTTTTAATTTGTAGTATTCACTTGATTTTTGATTGACTGGCACGTAGTCAATGGCGTCCGAACTTTTTTCAAAAATGAATAAAACTGACTACTATGGAAACTCATCAATTGATTGATTAATGTTTTACCAAATATGGTGCGGAAAAGTGCAAGACACAGTTTTCATCGGTCATTTAGTTGCTAGCTCGACAGTGAACAGCGAACCAAAAAAAAAATTTTCAACGTCGCCCAAAAAAATTAAAATTAATTTTTTGTTAATTGGACAAAGCTATAACGCGAAAGAAAAATTCTGGCACTCCAATTGTGTTCGATCTGGCACTGGTCGTTAAAGGGTTAAGATATTCTGATAAGCCTGAAACCCGGTATCGTCTCCGTCCCACTCTGATATAGATACCGTTTAACGTTCAGCTTTCTTCGCTAGAGTTACAGCCATTCCATTGCCCATTTGAAGGCTGCAAGTATGCAACTCTTAAATCGGCTCAGTTAAGGAGGCCTTTGCGGACGTCAACTGTACATCCAAGTATGTGAATTTGCGTAGCTATTGTTATGTTTCAATTTAATTTGATTAAAGCGTACATGTACTGAGACACACTCACAAGGAAATTCGGTCAGCGTCTTTCTTTTCAAAGATCGCAACTCGGACGGGCAAGACTCGACGCCCGTGCGGCGTCCATTGGAAATGTCAAACCGGCCAAGCTGTGAACATTCATTCCAATCGATTGCCCAATTTCAATGGTATTCAGCAGAAATACCGATCAATTCAGCGCCCGGAATTCGATGGGTAAGATAAAATGAAATCGCTAGTTCAACCTTCACCGAGGGCGCGAGACCTTCAGCCCGCATACGAGTTAAATTGACTGATGTTTCTCGGGATAATGAAAATGCAATTTTAAAACTAGGCTAGTACAAAACTCTATGAAGATCGAATATGTGTGAACCAGACAGTGGCTAGTAGCGTAGGCGCCCAGACCCTATTCACGGGCGGAGAGGTTGTATTCCATTTAACATAAGCGCTTCTAAAATAATTCTTTTCTCAATCCGACTTCAACATGACCCTTAGAGTCGACTCCAGCTTTGAGTCGGATGGAAAGACGTCAAAGATCATAGTGCCAATTACCAAGCAACTTTTGACTGTCCAAGAAACACAATGTTGGAGGGCATAAGTGCTACTCTGGGTCGGACAGCCGGGATGATTTGCGACTATAAGTCTTCTTGAAATATAGTGATAAATTCCGCACTGTGCTAAATTAGCTGGATCAAACTCTCTATTTCCCTCCAAAAGATATTCGCTCCGGAAAATGATTGAAAGTAGTGTTAGTTCAAAATTTGTCTTTCGACTTCGGCCCAAGAAACTGTGACTCTTTAATTAGTCAGCCGGATAAACCGGATGCACTGGATAAACCCAAACTGCCCATTAGGGCCTGGTCTCCGGAGCGTTAGCAGTCTTGTCGCTCGAACGTCAATGAACAGTACGTTGCACCATCCATTTCCGCCTTGGAGAGCTCTTCACGACTGCTTGCCGACAATGCAAATTGCCGTTCCCGTCGGCATGCGGATATGGATGGCGTGGGATGCGAAAAAATCTTTTGAATGAGGAGACTCCAGTCTCGGCTTCGCCGAGTATGAAGAAACGCACCGTAACGTTGCGAATGACCAGAGTAGTCCATGTCCAGGTAGACATCCCTTTTGTTTGACACGCCACGAAGCCTGCCCAGCCGATTCTGAAGTGATGCCGACCCGTGGCGCCAAATTTGTCGGACATCGTTCTGCAAGACAATTCGGCAGAATTAATTACAGGCAAAAATTAACCAAACGTTTTCCAACAATTCGCATTGCAAAAGAGATATTCGAAAAGTTTTGTGCCTTACCCGGAAATTTTGACTCATAAACGAGTAAATAAGCGGGTTGACGAAGGAACTGCTCATTGCCACAAAATGGATCGCCAAAAAGATGTAGGTGAAGAGGACACCATCCCCGGCGGTTCGCCAATTATTGAGTGCTTCCGGAAAGAAATCCATCAGGAGGAAAAGGAAGTGCAGGGGAAACCAACAGACACCGAACAGCACCACAACAAGCAGCAGCATTTTTACCACCTAAATTACATTTACAATAAAGACGAACATTGACTGCTTGTGCAATAGACATGCTCAAAGGTGTAGGAGCTCAAAATTTAGGAATGGTAACAGGTAAACTGGTAAAGTCGTTTTCCGTTATTTACACTGCAAGTCTTAATCGACAAAGATTTTCAGTTTAGTTCTGTTTAAAGCTAAAATTTTAACTTTAGTATCACCTTTAATCCAAATTATTTGATTAGATTAAACTGTAATTTTAGTTACCCCACTCAAATTGTTAGCGACTAAACGTTTAAAATAGCCCTTTTGTGAAACAAAAAAAGCGAGACAAACAATTTATCACTAAGCGTGTTAGCTTAATTTCAGCGTAATTAATAATAATTTAGTTTTGCCACTCCCTTCAGGCGTGCAATGGAAGTTTCCGTAATAATGAAAGGGAGTTTAATTACCCGTTGCTTTGAGCGAATTCGCTTCGTCTCGGCATCTCCATCCACTGGGATTAGGCCCACGTCTACGCACGGAACCCGCTCTCCAGGGATACGCTGCTGCCAGAGAATCCGAGCGATCCGGTTGTAGGTGAAAATCAAAATCGTTAGAGGTAGGAAATATGTTAGGAGAGCGATGGCGATGGTGTAGGTCTTCCGGTAATCCGAGTCGGACCACTCTTCTTGGCAATCTTTATAGGTTGCTCCGTTGAAATGGAAATCGGTACACCGTACTACACCTAACTG
>LRSR01008467.1:0-20086 GCA_001579985.1 Hypsibius dujardini
TCTTCACTAAATCCGCGCACTGACATGGCGAAGTCTGCGGGATATCCGTGTGACATTTAGGCCTCAGAAATAAACAAACACAGATTGTTGAATCTGACACCGCCCATGTCAGCGAAGAATCTGCGGAATGTCATGGCAGCTGTGTAGGGCTGCTCGACATCCCCCACGGTCTGTGGCATAACTGACGCATTGACGGGAACCCGAGGTGACCCCAGGGTTTCGCAAGAGTGAAAGCAGATGGCGCGGCAAGGGGAAACCTCACGACACAGTGCGTCCTAGTCTGAAAACGGTAAGTAACTAGGAATACCGTCTGCTCCGTCGTGCCGTAGCAGTACACCGAACCGAGCGACTGAAGGGTTCCTGACCCTGTTGTGTCCGTTTTCCACACGGTTCCCTATTTAACATCCTAACTGACGACAGATCTTATTAAGAGTCATATAGTGGGTATTACACACAGCGCGAGTTGGCACCTGTCTCAATCAAGGAAGACATTAGAAATAACGCTCAGGCACTGTGTGGTACGTGATCAGTCAGGGTGGTCAGCAATCAGTTCGGTAGGGTCAGCGGATAATGTGCTGCGCTGAGTCATGGTCAGAAAAAGAGTGCCTCGCATTTCGCACCTAGTTGTCAGTGCTTTAATGTAGAGAGCAGTTAGTGATCTCTATGTGAGGTGTGGCTTCTTGCGCGACATGCAGTTCCCCGAAACTTTCCCGAGTGTGCGTCTTTCCCCTCGTCTTCTAATTCATGCAGTTTGTGCAGCATACTTACCAGCATGCGAATTTCACCCTTCGTCATTTGCACTTCCACTTCGGAAGTCAGTTTGACATTTGGCCTACTCGAATTGCATTCGATTCAGTGATCGTCCTTTGTGCGTCACTGAAAGATTAATAATAAATAATAAATAACCAGGTCTTTTTCGTCAACGATCACCGAGAAACTCCTTGCATCCGGCCTTTCAAAAGGCCACCGAGTTTGGACCAAATAACCATGGACAAGTAGTAGTCACGGTATGCGCAAGTCAAAATCAAAAACTTGTGCCGTCAACTTGTCATTTGTCAGAAGGCACGCAGACACGAAAATCTCTTTCGGGGCGACACAGTTTTCCCGCTCTTATTCAGGCCAGTCTCTCACATTGCCTGCAAAAAATACCAGGTTTGTTAATAAACACACAATGGGTTTGCCAAAAATTAGGGCAGAAGGTTTAATTTAAGTGCCCTGCAGGGGGTTTATATACTTGGTCAAGTGGTGGCTGGCCATTCCATTTGATTCCCTTTATTGGAAAGGGGATAGGAATGTTTGCAAGTTAGGTAGGCTATGAGTAGTCTCGGAGTAGGACAAGCATAGCACCGACTACCGAATGTTAAATAAGCAAGGCTTTCCGCCATAACTTTGACCCTACTATTGACTTACCTAAATATAGATTCCAGTAGAGCAAGTTGAACACAAGAAAGAAGCCTGCAATGGAAAATCTGTATAGAACAACAATAATGAGAACTCAACACGAAACAGAAGAGGGACTTACAAGGGAAGATCAGTCGGGAGAAGTAATCAATTTTTTTCGCCCGTTTTGACGGTATTCGGAGGTAGCCAAAACAGCAGCGACGTTTCAGATCGGAAAGTTTTTTATTCCCATCCTCTGCCATCACACCACGCAGGTCCTTACGGGAGCCCTGAACTGTACCACCACTACCCATGTGATTGCCCATCAGGTGACGGTGTCCGTGACCTGCTTCGAGTTCATCCACCGTCACCGTTTGGTTTCCCAGCAGGGCACTCTGCTGACCATGCACCGGACAGGGATGTAATAAAGACGCTCGACTGTGCGGCGACGGATTGCGCATTCGGAAATGAGCATCGTCCTCCAGAAAGACTTCATCGGTAGCCGCATGGTGACGTCCGTCGTAGGTGTGGTAGGGATTGCGATCGCCCTCCAGCAGCTCGGTTTCTTGCTCGTTCCGTGCTCCGCTGGAGTTGTTGCGGTATACCAGAGACCGTTGGGAATGCCTTGCGCTAGCTGGTCGAGCGTTTCCGTACTGATCCAGCGAGGTTTGGCTTCTGTTCCTGCTGCCGAGTGTGCCTCCTGTTTCGTGAGTGTGAAGGTGGTTCGGTAAGGAACCGTGGAGATGACTGGAAGATTGTTGATTTAGCGTCTCCTTCAGCTGTGCTTCCTGCTCTTTCTTTTCGGCATCTTCCTTTTTCTGTTTCTGTTCCTGTTGTTTCCGTATTTTCTGTTTATCCATCTGGTTCCAGTAGTTTCTAAACGTTGGCGAAGTGTCAGTACAAGGAGTGGGATGAAAATCAGGAAGACAATAGCAGCGCTTACACAAATGCAAACTCCACAAGGGCTGAGAAGATGAACAAGATACAGACGCCCATCCAGACATCAATGGCTGAAGGCATAATCCCGGGATAATATGCTGCGAGGGTCATATAAGACAGACAGACAGACAGACAGACAGACAGACAGACAGACAGACAGACACACATAGACACACACACAGACACACACACACAGACACACAAACACACAGACACACAGACACACAGACACACAGACACACAGACACACAGACACACAGACACACAGACACACAGACACACAGACACACAGACAGACACACATACAACAGATGTGCGAACCTTTCGTATAAGACACCGGGGGGAGTTGAGCATTTATGCCGGATTGGGTCGTAGCCATAGTTAGAAGGGTCGTTACACCAAGCGTCACCCGAGCCGGGGTGGCTTCGGGATCGAGCCAGAAGGACACCCAGGACACCAAAATTAGCATACACTGTAAGAAACAATTAATTTCAAAACATGCACGACTGTTCGTTGATGCGTCGTCCGGCTTACAGTTGGCACGTAGACTTGTACTAGGTAGTACGAAAATTCCCGTTCGAGAAAGAGCAACACTTTCAGACAACTGTAGGAACCTAAAGACATGAGAAGCTTACCTTAAGAGCGTGTAGAAAGTAGTCGTCAGTGAGAACAGGCAGTCAGTATGTCAATGTGATACTTACCGGTAGAGGTAACGGATGTGCAGTATCCCGTTCTGATACCTTCCAAGGCAAATCGAGGCATGGTGAAGTTGGCCAATTGCACAGGTGCTGCAATCTGTTTCCAGTCAAATTCGATATCGTCCGTTGTGTATCCATCTGAATAATAGAGCTTTTCACCACTTCGTCGAACGGAGTTGGCGGACCCATAACCATTTCGCAGTACGTACAACTTGCCATTCGAATTTCGCACACTTGTCGGTCCATAGGGAAGAACCGGAGGTCCATGGTACAGGCCAGTGTGAGGGACATCCTGCCATTTTAAGAGCGCTGTTAGAACAGTCGAAAGTCAAAATATTTTGGAGCTCATACCTGATGCTCATCATAATATCACCGTTGGGATGGATTCGTAGAAAGACGTCTGGTTTAAAGAATCGAATATTTCTTCAGATCCATGACAAAACGATCGATATATTTCGACAGTTATTGACACAAAAATTCCATACTAGGGACTAGGATGTTGTGAAGGTGACCTTGTCGTTCGTTTTGAAAGAACAAATCCGGCTTCCAGACTTTATCACTAGCAAAACAGCCGAACTATTAAGGGACAAAGAAAGAAGCCATGGTTGCTTAAGTGCGTTGGAACTCGATCCATACGGGTCAGGCAGGACCAGAAATTTATGGAAACCTCCATCATCGTAGGCCAGTCGGGCATCGTTCCACTCTTCCCGAAATGTCAACTGCGTTGAGTACTCCTAAAGAGAGTAGGAAATTGGATCGCTCGTAAAAGTCCGACCAATTGAGGGAGAATACAATTACAGTAAATCATCAAGGAGCTGTAATATTGCTTCCGGGAAAAAAAACCTTCAAACGAGCTCTCGCAGATTTTCATGTAAATTAATTACTTTTCTAGTTTTGTTTAGGTCGCATATGCGGTTAAATGGTTTCGTTATTCCCATTTAAGAGAAGGGGGAACCCTCTGGCTTTCTCACCATATTCAGGGCGTCCACTTTGTGGATGGATCGAATTAGGAGGTTGACTTTGCACATGGCGGCACCATCTGCAAAGAAGCATTAATTATGCATGGCCTCACATTATCAGTGCTTTACCCTTGATCCTATAGCCTAATCTTAGAGGCCTCTAATCCGGGCTAAACGTACTCCAGCAATATTACTTAATATTAAGATGCTTTCAAGAGTAGATGGACAATAATGCATATCTTGGATGGCCATTCCAAACAACAAATAGGACTGCATCTCGTCGTACGAAGTATCCACAATATTGCGTGTTTACTGCCTGAAAAGTGTGAGTAATAGAACCAGTTTTCACTCCAACGTCACCGTTCTCCTGCGCCTTTCCAGTGCCTTAGGAATCGAACGGAGAAAATAACCGGGACTTCCGGAGCAACACAAAGAGCGGCGAATGTAAATATTGCATCTCCATTTTCTATCCCATATGATGTGTGAGAAACCCTCAAACCCTCGATCTACTCATCTTTCTGCCCGCCCGAACGTGCGATGCTCCACGATAAGCTTTCAGCTCTGAAGCCTTCGAACGGCCTGTAAGAAAGGAACGCCGATACCAAGTCTTCCAACAAAGCAGCTAATGAGCCATCCCATAATCATAGCCTTCCCTCTCGCTCTCAATTTATTCGTCTTTTTTTCATCCGGCAAACTGAGAGGCTCAATCATGAATCATAATAATCAGTGGCACGTCAGGGAACACGCTCTTCCACGTCCAAGCTTGAAAGTGGTGGATCCCAATTCTTCATGGATCCTAATTCCTCAAGGAATGCGTCCTGCAGATGGGCATTACAATGAGCGAGAAATCAAAAGAGGACACGGGATTCCGCATAGGTTCGCCGACAATTGGAAGCAAATTATCTGCTTACACGTTAAGGCGGCAGCCCGTGGTGGCACATTATCGTGTACGGATGAGCGCAGCGCGTATGTACCGGCTATGCCTGGTCTCAAGATAGCACCCCCCCCCACGGGCAAGGGAGATGCGGAAAGGAGGAATAACTCCTAGGGAAATTTCGGATTAACTTCCGGGCTAACAGCGCGATCGATGATGCGAGAGGGAGCGTTAAAAAGCTTTTCTTGGGTTCTCTACGTGACGCGCCGATCTGAAGGGGTCATAAGTCGAGGTCAGGGCATAATCGATGACTTTCTGCGCGACTTTCGCATCTTTCCAAGCCCCACCCACATTAACATACCCTTCGATGGCATTGCGATGTTACTGTACTTCACCATGTCTCCCGTCAATACTCTAACACTCCCTGGTAGATATCTACATCTATCACGGTAATACTTTAACTGTAAGAAAATGGTGGGCAACTGTTTGGTATTGACTTGCGAGCAGGGATTGAAATTATCTGGGACTTGCCTGTGCCATTGATGTTGGTCTTGGGACGGAGTTTGTTGTCGTAGGTTTCCAGGAGCATGTCCAGTATTTCTTTCTCCGTGAATACTTGCCCCGTCTTGCCATCACTATAAATGACGAAAATGCAGACCAGATACGCACCCGTCCAGACCAGATGCGCACCCGTCCAGACCAAATGTGCACCTGTCCAGACCAGATGCGCACCTGTTCAGACCAGATACGCACCCGTCCAGACCAGATGCGCACCTGTTCAGACCAGATACGCACCCGTCCAGACCAAATGTGCACCTGTCCAGACGAGATGCGCACCTGTTCAGACCAGATGCGCACCTGTTCAGACTAGATGCGCACCTGTCCAGACGAGATGCGCACCCGTCCAGACCAGATGCGCACCTGTTCAGACCAGATGGGCACCTGTCCAGACGAGATGCGCACCTGTTCAGACCAGATGGGCACCTGTCCAGACAGTCCAGATCTGTCCAGATCTGTTCAGATGGGTTATTGAGCAAGTACAAAATGAATATTCAATCTGCAGCATAGGCCTGTAGACCGAACCGAACTTCAAAAAATACCATATTCAAAAGGGAACGGATTACATGAATACTGCTCCGCTCCTGCACTTTTAACGCATTGCCCTAAATCGGTGAACTATAAGGATTTGCAAGACTTTTGTTTAAGCAAACGGAAAAGGAACAAGAACTTGAAATTCAATTCGAAAATCGATAAATTAAACCACTTAGCTCTCTCACTAACCGGCTTTGGATTTTTGTAGGTCCACTGCTAGCCCGGACGACGGTTGATTCCAGAATAATTTGACCGATTATGAGGCATCGAATCAGGACACGTAATGATCCGCCACTGGCATGGTAATGTAATCGCACGGGACAGACGTCATTCGGCATTTTCTTGGAGAGGACGATTGCAGCGACAACGGTCACGGTTTACCGTCCAGCTCCTGCTGCTGTTTCTGACGACACTGCTGGGACTGCTCCTCTTCGCGACTGCCACCATCGGAGCCCTTATAGAGTAATTTAAGTGCAGCTCCCGGGGGGTAACTGCGCTTTAGCAATCTGTAAAAGGTCAGGGAAAATGTGTGAAAGCTAACCTAGTTGCAATAATCAGAAAGGAGCGGCATTTTGCGATGATTACAAGTGCACTGCATGAATATGCCAGCACATTTACGCTGCTGTAATGTTAAAAACATTTGGCCGTGCTTGATTATGCTTAACCGCGTTTGATCTAACAACGACGATAAGTACGTCAAATAAATAAACGATGTCTGCGCCCATAGGAACTGGCGTTGCTCTATAAATAGCAAATAGTTCATGAGCTATCAGTACCGTCTACTAGTTGCAGTACCGTCTACTAGTGGCAGTACCGTCTACTAGTTGAGGATAGTTAAACGGCGCTGCGTTAAAGCTTCTTAGAAGTACTGTAATAAATGGACATTACTGTTACGTGAAGACTGAAAAAGCTTCATGTGCATTAGGGAAGGTCAGTTTTGGATGAATGAACGTAGTACCAGTATAAGGGGAAGTCTATATTTCGGCTCACCCTCCACTTGGTCCATAAATCGGGTCACTCATGGGTTTTTCTTTCATGGCAGGTGCTTGATTGTTTGATTTTTAGAAGTGCTATAGTATAGTAGGACATAGTACATAAAATCAAACAATCAAGTACCTGCCAGCAAAGAGAAACCCATGAGTGAGCCGATTTATCGACCGGTTTGGATGGTGAACCGAAATACAGATTTCCCCTCATACTATTATGCTCGTTTTTCAGTTCTTTAATACATTTTTACTCAGGTGCCTCGAAAAGTTCCGATGGCCTCACGTGAGCAGCTCTTTAGAAAAAGTACAAAATGTACTCGTTACAACCGTAGTCCGCGGGTAACATGGAATGGGTCGTCAGAAAGGTTCCCCGAAATAACAGGGGTTGTTGTGCAAATATTTGCAGCAATATTTACAATGACCCTCACACACACACACACACACACACACACACACACACACACACACACACACACACACTCACGCACACACACATAATGTACGAGAAAAATTGGGATCTTCGAGCTCTTCAAACAGTCCTATCCAAGTAAAACCACTTATACTGCAATACAGTCTTGTATGAATAAAAGCTTCCAATCACTCCCGTGTCAAGAACGAAGCGCTCATCGCTGCTCTTTCGTGCACACACACTAAGCTGCCGGACCGTAGGGAGGCAGCAGTAAAATAAGCCGAACTATTGGTGCAGCGAAAAAAAACACTAAGCAAATCCTCTAACTTGATTACAAATCGATGATTAAAGTGGTAGAAAGACGATTGTCTTTTACTAAGGGAACATTCTTTCGAAAACGACCTAATGCCTGTTATCTCATCCCCGAATCCCGATATACTAGATGAGCGACCGTCTCGACTGCAGCTGTTCGTCTGCTTTGACAACGTGCCTTGGTGGTTTTTTTCCTCGCACTGCTGTGCACATCTTATGGGAAGGAAAGCCATTCTACTGGAAGAGCGCCTTCACTGAAATTTATTAGGGCAAACCTTCTCACGAAGAAGACAGATGGGATGGAAATGTGTTTGATATTTCTTAGTTGATCCAAGCAAAAGTGATTTATGTATCACACAGCACCGTGATAAGCCGCTGTTCGGTATTTTGTGTGTGTGTGTGTTTGTTTTTATGTCTGTATGTATGTCTGTCTGTCTGTATGTGTGTATGTGTGTATGTGTGTTTGTCTGTATGTCTGTCTGTCTGTCTGTATGTCTGTCTGTATGTCTGTCTGTATGTCTGTCTGTATGTGTGTATGTGTGTATGTGTGTATGTGTGTATGTGTGTATGTGTGTATGTGTGTATGTGTGTTTGTCTGTCTGTCTGTCTGTCTGTCTGTCTGTTTGTCTCTGGGTGGGTGCCGTTTTATATCTGTGTGTGTGTGAGTGTGATGTGGCAAAAGTAATAAGTAGCAGCAACGGTTGTGCTGTACTGTACGTATGCGAATTTCGCTGGGCTACTCCATGAACGCACTTCACGATCTTTGAGGAAATATTCCATTAAACATGGCAATACAAAAAAGAGTACTCATTATAATACCGCCTGGGGTATAGGGAGCGCTCGAGCGGAAGAAAAGGCGAACAGCTGAGGGATCGCTCTGGTATTCTGTGCCCAAGCAGCCTGATTTGGGTCCTATCAATGCAAAAGACCTACGTTCAGTGCTGGAAATCGGCGTCCCACCTCTTTGCTACTTTATTTTTAAATTATAATGTTTGCAAAGTCAGCGCCACGTGTACCTAGGGTCTTCAAAACGAATTCAACGTTTTCGAATATTCTCTGCATATAATTATCTTCACTAACGCTTCGTACAGTATACCATTGGGTATAGTATGGAGTTAAGCAAATAGCAAGGTGGGATAGCGTCATGATTGGATGTTGAAGTGATCAAGTCGAGAGATGGCAAAAGATTTGCTTTTACAGCCGAACGTCTAACCGGAAGACTGCATCCCTCTCTTCCTGCACGGCTGCGTAGTTCGCGTACATGAACCAGCGCTCATGTCTGCGCGAACTACGCGCTCATGTCTGCTTTACGTTTCCATTTGTCACGATCCGGGGCCAACCGGAACACACATCTCCGTGGCTTCCGATGATGGAGCGCCGCACCTACATCCTGCCTGCAACATCGGGATATGGGCTCCTTTCAGGGGAGTAGTTGAAAATGCGCATCGCACAGAGGGTTCCCTGGCGGGCTCTGGCGGGCTCCCTTAGCAATACTCACGCTAAATAGTTAAATAAGAGGCGCTGAAAATATTGTTCATAATAATAGTAAAACCTTGAGCCTCATTATCTTAAACACGCCATAAAATTATTATGATTAAAGTGATAATTTAATTACTTTAAACTGAAACAGACAAGGAAGAGAACACGGCTTCCGATCCAATTAGACCTTACTGGAAAAAAACCGCCAACGCATCGAGTTACCATTCATGTTCGGATATCAGGCAGAAAATATGTGAGCAGTAAGAGCACCGAGGATATTAATTATTTAGACACTCATCTTCAGTGAGTGTTGAAATCATCGTCAGTGAGTGTTCATCAGGGATCTGATTACCGTACAACCGGCCCACATCGGCCCGCCAAGTTATCTTTAACCGCTCTACACGCTGGCTCTCTGCCATACTAAACATGAAGTCTCGGCGAAGCACGGCTCTCCGTTGCTGCAATCCCACGGCTCTCCACTGCTGCAATCCAGACAGCTATATTAAGACATTCTACGATCAACACTGAAATCAGCCATAGGTTTATAGATTTAACTAGATTTTAGATTTTGTTGTTATGTTTTTGGTTTATCGAATGATTACACTTCAAATGGTGTTAAAGTAACGACCTACAAATTCACTCTTATTCTAGGGTTTTCTCCCAGGCATCCATATACCCTTACAACATCGCGTAATCCAAACTAAGCTCTATGCACCCTGATCTGCAGCTGAGAAATCCGCTGAGAAATGTACCCGTAGACTGCCGCACATTTCGGTGGAACGGTGCACTGTTCGGTACGGAGCTCGGTTGGTTTGACCGGCTGGTACAGAAAATTATGCCCGGTGTTTTTCAGCACTGCAGAAGTGGCAGTAGACGAAATGTAGTCTTGTGTTTGTACATTTGAAACAATCAAGGTTAGGCTGATTTTAACGAGTGCTCCGTTAAAACCGAACGCAGTTCCACCGAAATGTGCGGCAGTCTACAAGTAAGTGATGTCTGTAGTCTACAATAAGTGATACAATAAGTCTGTAGAGGAAGTGGCCTAGTAAAGACATGGTCAGCCTCGTAATCAGTGAAAGAAATGGTGGTCAATCGAATTGAACAAGCAGCCGATTTTCAAGAGACTGTCTGGCGCAATTACCCTGTGTAACCAGGACACGGTGCTCCAATTAAACGTACCTTCCACAGAACGGGATTCCAGTACACAGGCCTAGTCACTCAGCACTGTACACGGTGCTCCAATTAAACGTACCTTCCACAGAACGGGATTCCAGTACACAGGGCTAGTCACTCAGCACTGTACACGGTGCTCCAATAAAACGTACCTTCTAGAGAACGGGATTCCAGTACACAGGTTTAGTCACGCTGCACTGTACACGGTGCTCCAATAAAACGTACCTTCTACAGAACGGGATTCCAGTACACAGGTTTAGTCACGCTGCACTGTTACACCGTTCATTCCTCATCATGAGAAATGTCAGTGGCGAATTAGGGTTTACAGGCATGCTAAGTGTGACCCATTTGGCGGATGAAGATGTGCGTGCTATGTAGTTAGGAGGGAAGATCGGGAAAATACAATAGGAGGTGGCACCAGACTACAAAAATTATTAATCACTATTGAAGTGGTGTGTTGATTTTGAGCGGGATTTCGCGATGCACATTGCATGCATTGAGGACGACTCTCTCCACATTCAAGTGCCAGGCCCCTCCTCTCATCATCGTGGAACATGTATATATATATATATTTCGGTTCGGTCTCTCTACTGTATATACAGGGGCGTACGCCTTAAGTACATACGCTTGTCTGACAAGGGTGAACGACGATAACGGCAGACTCATCCCCTTTTTTTCTCAGGCACACTGTATAGGTACCTTGCAATGCCAGCCGCCGGAGGGTCCTCTCAGCTGTTGTCGTCACTGGTGGGTGCCTGCGGGGTGCAAGCTGCAGTCAGCTTTTTCAACAAAGCATTCGGGGGTGTTACAGACTCGCAATCCGTGAACCATGACGACACGCCTGAGGATGCGATCTGGAGGCAGCAGCAGGACTCGCGATTTACGGATGACATGGAGTGTGGGAGACATTGGGTGCTTGTGACACAAGCGTGTCTTTTTTCCTCCCGGCCTAGTCTCTGCGATAGCAGAACGGAGGACGGAGGGAAAGACGGGGGAATGGAGACAGACAGGCAGGGTGAACGGACAACCTCATACACACAGAGTGGGGAACTGGGGATAGTATACGCGCTTACGTCCCTACTCTGGAGAAGTACTTATACGAACGCGAGGAAAGCATTTGTAGAGTAATATAAAACGAAGGAATTGGGGATGAGAAAAGTCAGTGGGGCGCGTCCTTGTCAACACACAAGAAACAGAAGAGCGCGGGCTGGCGGACCACGCAATTGTTACGGATCTCGCTTGACTAGATGAAATTTCCCGAATGAATACAGCTAGTTATTCAGGGGAGATTTTCATTACTAGTAATGCGGAGAGCGACCTGCTTCCGGTGCGGTGGTGTTGTGGCGCTTGCTCTCACACTCCACAAAATTGTAAGTAACCGGGCATCTACGCATAGTGCTATAGCGCGATATATCGAGCTCGTTAAGTATTATACTCAGTACGTATACGTTGATGCTTTAATTAATGATACATACACAGGGTGAATTTTGGCATTCGAAAACTATTTTGGGAATAATATATTATTTTGGGATGGCCGTCCGGAGTGATCAGTGGTGCAGACATCAGAGACATTCTGTACTAAAACAGCTTAATTAATGAGTTAACTCTTCCGTGGGTGTGTTGATTGGGAGGTTCCCGCGCCAGAATGTCGTGTCATTTATCAATACGTCCTCGTTGGTTTGAGCCTCCAAAAATCGGGCTAGACACGTTCGAATAATACGGAGAATTCTCGGTCCGCCGTTAGTTGTTGCATCGTCCAGCTGTTTGGTCCGGTGATGGATGTCTCGGCCTCTTCTCCTCACGACAAGTTCTGGCTCTTGGTCAGTCCCTCGAATACATTGGTATTATATTGGTCTTCCGCAACGGAAGTGGTCTTCTTCTCCGTCGCCTCTTCACCAGCGCTGACATTGATCCAACGATTCACTGCACCATCCGACTAACCGCGTTTACATGATCGGGTCTAGAGTACGAGGTAATCCGTCCTATTCCTAAGCCACCCATTTTTGTGGCCTATTCCTAGCCACTCTAATTTAGTGAGGGGCACAGGTGGCGCATCGTTCGCAAACTCCACCGCCAATAGGGGACAATACGCCAGTGGAATGAGAGCTTCGTCTTATTTGATTGGACATTTTACGGCGGATCATCACTCTTAATTTTTTAACGTTTAATGGCCCTTTTTGATGAAATGAGCAAAATTCCGTACATTTTTGCCGCCGCCGAGCACTGATATCCTTCGCTCTGACTGACCTCATTCATCGCCAAATCAATGAGAAGACTTCTGCTGTTGAACGCCATTTTGGTAAAGTCATTTGCCAAATCAAAACGCGTAAAATAATACAAATTGTCAGGGATGATTTATTCGGCCGTTATTTTGGTTGATAATTATTCTGTCGTTACGCCATTTTGCTCTTGCCAATCAATTTCAGGCCAATTAGAGCCGCAGATTAGTGGAAAAAAAGGAAAAAAAGGAAATCGCTCTTTCCCGCTAATTAGACGATTTCATCATCTTGACCGTCCAATTGGTAGTGCGCCTAAGAGGAGGACATGGGCCGCACGCAGCGCCCTCTTCGATTCTAGTTGAAAATTGGTAATTTTCTTGTCTGATCCTTTATCTCTTGCGATATTTCTTTCATGATAAGTTTACATCCAGAACATTTTAACTCAGCGTCATTCTGCTCAGCTTTGAATTCCGTTACATATACTTTCGCTACTTCCTTTAAACTCGGTACACTGAATTATCTATTTCGGTTGCAAAGTGGCCAGGAATAGACCACGAAAAGAGGTGACTAGAAAGAGGACGAGTTCCTCGTACGGACCTTCATACCTCAGGGAAGCCATGAACATGGCCGTTTTTTGGCCCTAACAGTAAATTACGACCCCCCGGGCCCTGGCCGGACTGGAATTGAATTGGTGACGTCACAGAGTCTTGCACGGGGGGAGGTGGGGCTAAGCTGGTTGTTAGAATCGCGACAGTACGAGTACGTTAGAGTACGTTACAAGTACGTTACGAGTAATTACGAGTACTTTCGATTCGGTAAGCAATTTCAGCGCGAACCATGGAACGTGACGCCTGGGTTCCCGCATGCAACTAAATGTAGCATTTCCCAAAAGTTCTGATTAACGTTTTTTATAACGCGCTTATTTTTCAATTTTTCAAAACAATATCACAGATACATTGTTGATGTAATAAAACGGATGACGGGGCACAGCACGACCGAGCAGCAACATGCTCTACATGGTTTCCTCAGCTTCAACTCGGTCCACATTGCAGTAGCCGATAAATCCCGGGACCAAGGGACACTCAGTCGAACGCACGCACTTGAGAATCTTCTGCGGCGTTCCAAGTGCGGGCAATTTGGTGTCGGAATCCTTGTCCGCTGCAACGTCCGTTTGAAGGTCCTTCTTTGTGCTCTTGACGGCCGGACAGTCCTGGTCGTCGTTGCAAGCCTAGAGGTCAACGGGAAACCTGCTCATCGATCATGCATGGTTGCAGAGCCGGTGGTTTATTCTTACCCAAAATTTGGCCGTCTCTTCGGAAATGTCGGTGTAACAATAGCACCGAGCTCCCGTGCACGTCTGGAAAGAAAGCATCTTCTAAGACCTTCCGGAGGCAACTGCTACGTACCCTCCGTAGTTGTCAGTTGGAATGGACTTACCAATCCGGTATCAACGCAGTCGGCATTCCCCGCGCAACCCTCGCCCCGGTGAGCGGCATTCACCCAGTGTACCGTCGATACCATCACCATCACTGCAACCAACATGGATCCCTTCTGCATTCTCTTTGGGATTCGGGAAGTTCAGGAGTTTTCGATATAAACACCGAGCTTGACAAAAGTAGGAAAGTGAAAGTGAAAAATAGAACGTGAGCGAACCGTGAGTGTGTTTTGGTCTGGGGTCTTTTGGCTGGTCGAAAACGATCACGATTGACCAGTGGATTTGGGTCACAGCGAACTCATTGTGCGAGCTCATCTCATTGCGCGAGCTTATCTCATTGTGCGAGCTCATCTCATTGAGGTTCAGTTTGTGCTCTGTCGGAATGCAACATCAAGGTGAGAGTGTGTGCTTTGACAACGAACTTCACGTGGCAAAACTCTTGAGCTGACTGAATTAAGCGCTTTGACTCGGGGGTTGTGTACAACCGCCAGAGCAACGAGTGTAGTTGCTTAACTCGGTTAGCGCAAGGGTTTTGCCACGTGTGTGCTGTGCAATATTGCATTGAGAAGCGAAATGAAGAAGCTATCCTCCGGCGTCGGAGTGTGAGTGTGAGACAGAACCATTACAGTCCAATGGTCTTAATGAGATGAAATGGTCATGCGCTTGTGTTGGTGAAGTTGCGAGGAGCCGGAACAAGCATGTCCGTCGACATCGATCGCCGAAGAATACTGCTAAACTATTGTTCAATATTTAACCGATCAACAACGTGTTATAATTCCTACGTCACATCAGACTCATAAGACTTCAAATGAAAGAAATGCTTCAACATTTCAACCAGAACCGAGGAAGCTCAACCGGAAAAAACAACCGTCATGTCTGAACTCCAACGTGAAACTGTAAATTGTTCGAACAAAGCGCCGTAATGGAGGAATAGCCGTTAATCCTAGATACAATTGAAAACCAAACCAAAAACTACATATATGATCAAACAACGTGCAGCCGAAGAAGTCAGACACCAGATGAGCGGCAAATTCACAACGAAAACCATTGTCAAACAAAGCTGCTAAAAGTGTTCCTCTACCGTGCGCATCTTCATCCTGAATACGACTCAACGAGGAAGCTGTATCAGGCAGTGAAGAATGTTCAGTCAAAGGTGGCGTCATACTGTCAGGCGGCTTCCCGGAGTTACTCGCGGAGTTGAGCGTTCAATTCCTCCACACTTCTCCGCTTTCGGAAGAATGATTGCTGACCGGAGGGAGGTACATAGGGTAATGCGTTCGTAAGTGCTTCTTGACCGACGTTGTGGTCCAGTGGAAATGGTCGACAACGACGGTGATGGAGAAACGAAAGTGCTGCCGCCACGCGAACTACCAGTGTACTCGCTGTCCGATGGGATGTAAAATAGGGGGAGCTGTCGGCGGAGACCTCGGCGGATGCGACCGTCTTGAAAGGCGTTTTATTTTACCGACGTACTACTGAATATGGAAAACAAGTCAGAATCCTCTTCAGAAAGTCAGAATCGTCTTCAGAAAGTCAGAATCCTCTTCAGCAAAATGTTTCTCGGCTGCTAAAATTGAGGTACCAACAAAACTTACCGTTAAGAACATCGAATCCAGGCTCTGCTTGCAGCACTCGACAAACCGCTTCGTGTCTGCTCGAGAAATAAAGTCCACAGTGGCCACACCGTTCGGCACTCCCTCTTGCAGGATAATGAAGGTAACGTCAGCAACCGGGCCGAAATACTCGCAGAATACCTAAACGAAACAGTAAAGACTTTAATTCTAAGCGGCGTTAGTATATACGAACCACGAAGAGAAGCAGCCTACTACAGTAAAACGGTCATATCCACCAGTAGTTCACGCACGGAAACTTCCGGTCCCACATTTTTCACAACTGCGCCACCTGATGAGTCGTCAGGGAAAGCTGAGTGACCTCCGCGGATCCGTGCAACAAAAAATCATAGTCACTACTGGTTTTCCTAATTGTAAAGAACGCAATCGAGATTTCAGATCATTCAGACACTAGCTAGATGAAGTACTAGTCCGCTAAAAACTATCTAGAAATTTCATTCATGAAATACAGTAGATGACCTAAGAGGCTACGACCCACGCCAAGTTGAACACTTCGCGCTTTGATGTATCGATTGATTGAATAGATTAAATATCGAACGTTGATCGAGCTGCTGTAAATCAATCGAAAGCCAAAATCCATGCGAATGCCTTCCGATTTTTCTTTAATTCCCGGCATACCCGAAGTCAAAACGCAAATCGATGGATGGAAAAGCTAATTAACTCTTAAACCGACCTAAAGGAATGGACCTTAAGGAATGGACCTAAAGGAATGAGTCATCACGCCTCAGTGACGTCTCCGCCTTCAACACACAACGAATCGAGATAAAAACCCGCAGAGTCGCACCTCAAAGAGAATATATTTACGACGACTGTCCCTAAGTAATATCCAATCTGCAAAGCTCTCCCACAAATTAACTTTAACCGAAAATGACCAAGGAAATCCAGTCAAACAGACAAATCAGACAGGCTTATTTCTTTCAGAATGGCAGTTTTTTCAATGCAGCCAGAGGGAAGCGGTTCATTCTTCAATGCGAATCCCGAATATGTGTGCCCTCCTCGTTGGAGAGTCCGCCGTGGTTGCCGTTCCGCTGACTTCCTCTAGATGGCGACACCGCGGCGTCCGCAGGGCGTCGTCTGCTGTTGTCCACTTGCTCGCGCGGCACCGGCACCGCCAAAACACAAACCTAAAAACATATGTGTGTGCGGTCGAGAGAAACAGAATTCGTAGATTTGTATCTTAGAAATGACATAATTTTAACGATTTTATCACGCTGTGCGGCATGTGTCATACCGGGTCGCCCATTCTAATGAAGCGACAGTCCGTGTTCCATTTGAGTATGTCTGAGGTGGCGACGCCGTGGATGGAGGCGAGACGCTCGCAGCTCTCTCCCATTTCCGCCTCAACCCGAAATTGGCACATGAAACCTTGATATTAATGACAGAATAAATTAAATCATTTGTGATGGTATTAAAAATGTTGAAGGACGCTGTTGTCGTACGCATGAGAGAAGGGAATATTTAAAACATTGAATATATTTGCGACTCAAAAATATTTCATTTTGGTTGTAGAAATATTTCATTTTGGTTGTAAAAATATTTTATTTTGGTTGTGAAAATATTTCATTTTGGTTGTAGAAATATTTCGTGTTGTTTGATTTTAAATGACAAAAAAAGTGTGGCGCACAAATGGGAGGAGGTACCTGGCGCCGCGTCTTGACTAGCCCAAGCAACAGCGACGATCCCCAGCAGGAAGAGCGCGAGAACAAATTGACGAGTTCCTTTGTCCATTTTTTTGGGCGAAAGATTTCTCTGGAAAGAGAAATAGCGCGGGTTATTATACTATTGCGGAGAATCGGCAAGTAATGATGGGAGCTTGATGGAGAGAAGTGCACAGACAAGCACTTACAAAGGGGGCCACTTGTTCCTCTGTGTTGATTTACGCTGCTGCGAAAGTGTGTGTGACAGGGCAGGAAATTAAGACTTTCCGGCTTTCTCCTTAAGAATTTCCGATGGGCAAAAGTGGCTGCTGCTTCAGCGTGTCAGTCTGTCTGTGTCTGTCTGTCTGTGTCTGTGCGCTTGGCGATGGTAATCACGGTCGGCAATTAGTATTAGTGAGGTGATTTATACGCTGCTGTTTTTGCAACATGTTTAAGTCACGGCGAGCAGCGATAATTTGCCAATGTGTCAAGGGAGACCGCAAATGCAAATGTATTTGCAAATTTATGGCGCTTTTCCGTAAAACATAAATCACGTCACGATCATCTTTCTTTGCGTTGTTACAAATTCCCGCGTTCACTCAGGCTTTGGAGAAAGGGCCTGGATGTCTAGAACTGGTATCGATCCTCGGGCATTCAGGGCGGGCGTAGTTTCTTCGAACACTTTCCCGGGGAAATGATTGCCGTTTGATTGTGGATAATTCTAGACATCACATCGGAGCGGTGGCGGGGGCAGCCTGTTAGACCGATTAGAGCGATTACCGGTAAAGGGTGAGGGGCTAGTTTGTCGTGCTCGTACTGTATCCGGAAATCATCAATCACCTCTGTCGCTCTCTGTTGTGACTGTCCGTGAACTAATCAACCGATATAGTTGTGATAACAATAATTTTTAGTTTGGTTTCTTCAGTAACCAAGACTTTTAGTTTAGTTCTAGTTAGGTCAGTTACTAATTTTAGTTTTTTTTTAAACTGTTCCAACTTAAATATTATACTGAAAGTTTTATTTTATTTTTGGTTTTGTTTCAGGAACTAACAAAAAAATTAGTTATTAAAAAACAATATGGTATCGCCGCTACTACCATGTACTGTGGTAGGTTGCCGCGAACGCGGTAATTTAGAGCGTGGATCAGCTCCCCCAGGACACCTGCCCCTAAAGTGAGCCCCGCGGGACCTCGAAGCAATCAACCCCGTATCCCGACGCCACCGCGCAGCTGTGAAGGAGATGTGTGTATGTGGGCCTAGGTCTGTCTGTGTGCGTGCGGTCTGTCTGTGTCTGTCTGTCTATCTGTCTATCTGTGTGGGTGTGTGTGTCTGTGTCTGTGTGTGTGTGTGTCTGTGTGTGTGTGTGTGTGTGTGTGTGTGTGTGTGTGTCTGTCTATCTGTCTATCTGTCTATCTGTCTATCTGTCTATCTGTCTATCTGTGTCTGTATGTCTGTCTGTCTGTCTGTCTGTCTGTCTGTCTGTCTGTCTGTCTGTCTGTCTGTGTGGGTGTGGGTGCCGTTTTATGGGTAAATTTTTCCAGTCGTACAGCATTCGCTCCTGCGCTATGCAGTGTACTCGGCCGACTGGGGCTACTAAAAACGACGCATTCCTCGCAATGAAGACCTCCAGCTGCGTCGTCAAATTTTCGAACAATTTGATCGTCTTAAAAGTCTATCCGCATGGCTGAACAAACCAGTGGTGGCGCGCGGTCCCCGCGAGGCCGCGCGATTGACGTCGACGTCGTTGGTCTTACGAGAGGAGACACAAGCGAGAGAAAAAACCACTGTTCTCCTACACGGTACGTAGTTCGCGGGTTGATTCTTCTTCTCACGACGGCTTGTCTGTCACTGTCGCTGGCTGCCTTGTCTGTGAAGTGAAATGAATTACTTCTTACTCGATACCGCGAATGTGTATCGTTATCGGTGGAGGAAATCGGAGGAAATCGCAGTTGCAACATATATATATATATATATATATACTGGACATATATATATACGGTAGAGAAACAGCAGCATAGCAGGGCGGGTACCCCAGCATTCCGCGCCATTGCACCCGAAACTAACGAAAAATCACTGAAAAAAAGCGAATGGGCTTGCCAGCAGAAGAAAAAAAGCTCGACCGCGAGCGCTGTTGATGACTTGACGGACGACCACGACAACCACGACGACGGGGAGCAGCAATGACGGGCCGCTACTGGTTTGTTTAGATTTGATTTCGATTGCGGTTGCGTTTTTCACACCATGGTAGAAAACGCGCGGCTGGAGGATCGAGGCATGCATGGCGGACCTTTTCCACTTGGCTGGTTATATGGTGCTGTTCGGCGATAAGATTACGCTCGAGCAGTGTATATGGGGGACGAGGGATACTATACTCCCTTTACTATGGGCCATTATCCATTTTAAATTTAGCTTTTTTCCGTTGTCGTCAAAAGCGGGGACACACACACTATTCCAGACAGACAACGGGATGAAGACATGCTTCAACAGACATGACGAAAAGATAGTCTGTAGATATTGCGTGCCGCACCGGAAGTGCGTCCGCAAAGCACGTGGAACCGTGCGTAGTTTGAACTTTGGTGGCGACGTCCAGGCCCACTTGGGAAAACTACAGTACGCGGTACTCAGTCTCACACGTAAACGGATAGGCGACTATTTAGCGGCAATTTCCTGATGGGGTCCTTGGGTTCGTCACCGGAGTCTTTATGATGGGTGAACTTTAGCACAGTTGCATCAGATGAAGGCAAGGCAAGCACAATTTATTAGGGTACAGTTTGATCTGTGTGTCTGTCTGCATGTCTGCGTCTCTGTCTGTTTGTTTGTCTCTCTGTTTGCTGGTCTGTCTGTCTGTCTGTCTGTCTGTCTGT
>LRSR01008470.1:0-64481 GCA_001579985.1 Hypsibius dujardini
ATA
The DNA here is from genome assembly GCA_001579985.1 of Hypsibius dujardini. Classification (NCBI taxonomy): domain Eukaryota; kingdom Metazoa; phylum Tardigrada; class Eutardigrada; order Parachela; family Hypsibiidae; genus Hypsibius; species Hypsibius dujardini. Next base: position 4 of record LRSR01008470.1, read on the forward strand.
TCGTACGTCCATGCGTCAATCACACACACAAAAGAGTCAGTCACACAACCTCTTTCCAAACGCCAACGTTGAAACACCAACATAATTATCACTACCGACCGAAGCGCTAATACTCAAAAACCACAGCAGCAAAAAGGAGGAACCAAACAAAGACAGACACCACTTCCTTGTCTCAAACCTTCATGTCAAACGCCAGAAACGAAGAAGACGGCTGCACCAAGCCGAGCTTCTTTCCTTCTGCTAATCAATTCAAAATATAATAATAAATAAAAAGCGGCCCGGAAAGAACAGAGGTTGAATAATTAAACAAGCCAGTCACGTAACCATCATTCACTTCACACCCAAGGGGGCGGGGGGAGACAATTTGGCATATAATTGGACGAGCAAGTTTCCGACGTCTTCGAGGTTTCAGACACAAACTGGACGGGCCAACGAGGAAGACGCCTTTCGACATTGTTTTGCGTGCCGGAGAATTACTCCGTCACCCGTTTGGTCAAGGCAAATGAAGGTGGACAGCAGGTGGCGCTCATCTGGTGGACAGAGAAGGTTGACAGGCCCACGCCGGCGATGGTGAGGAGCATGGCCGCGGACGGCATCCACAGTCGCTCGAAATTCCGTGGCCCGTTGAGTGCCTGATCAGGTGACGGTATCTGGAGACAATCCAACAATCATGCAACTATTTTGTAACGGCAGATTTAGTGTTCTTTAGATGTACTTAGAAGTATTTTAAATGACTTAAAAATCGGCGTTTTATTTTAAATTTATTCTTATTTTATTTAAAAAGTCACAGAAATATGCATTTATCTTCAAAAGCATATTTTCATGCAAAATCACAAAATTTACTTGGTAAATATTAGAATATTTTTATTATTTATTCTTATTTTAAATGCTAAAAATGTGGCTTCTTTAAAATAAAAAAGGTTTTTTTTTAATTTAAATAAAATTTGTCGGTCGATTTAAATTAATGCAATATTTTTTTAAACTTTAATCACGTTTAATTTAAACAACACAATGTAGAGTGCAGGTTGAAAAACACACAAAAGGTAGACGCATCAATACATCAATCAAGGCAGCGAAATCTGCTTGGGGCGTTTAATTATTCAATCAAGCAATCATATCAGCTGCCGAATACGTAATAGATTTGAGCATCACTAATTATATATAAAATCAATATCAGCTTGCTCATGATTCATTTAGGATTAATTCGGTTATATTCCAAGTCACAAAAAATGTTTAATTAATTAATTAAACAATGTAAATTCACGAATCCTAAGCCGAACGCAATTTTATTTTATATATTTTATGTTTTAGATCAATAAATAATTTCTTGCAACATAAAATTATTATACATATAGATTAATACACAGTATGCATATCAAATTATTACCCACATCTCAACAACAAAATCAAACAGTTCATAAGTAGCGATGAAAATAAAGTACAGGATATTGAGTTTTAATTAAACTGCAACTAGGAAGAACTTTACCCACGTTTTAAATAAAATTAGGTTTTAAACAGTTTAATGCTTGTAACACTCAAACTTTTTCAATTAAATGGAAAATCAAAATCAACCATGCTGCGTTCTATTTAAATTAGGTCTAAGTGTAAAAGCGAGCTCAAAAAATATTACAGTATAATAAATAAAACTTAAGGATCGTACTCCAGTGGAGCAAATATATTCTGTTTCCCAGAAAAATAATTTTTAGACAGCATCTAATCAATCAATCTCGCACTCAATTTTACAGAAATGAGAAGAATGTGATGTTAATCAAGCCAATCAATCAATCATTCCTGGGCTTACTGCTTACTGTCTCCCAGTTTCTCAAGCTTTCCTTCTTTTGTTATTGTTACTTGCATGCAGCTCGTGCGCACTATTCGAGTGTAACATCATTCATTTTTATTCAATAAATTCAAAACAGTCAAACAAAATAAAGAACAGCCCAACGAAAAATCATTGAACAAATGAAAGCCCAAACACTGCTAATCAATAAATCAACCACGCAAATAAGTGATAATCCCATTAAAAGCCGCCGTTCGCCCTTTCAGAATCCCTATCCCACCCACTTACCTTCGTTCGCATTCTGAAGGCCATCATCAGGGTCCTCGAATAAAACATGACTGAAAAATGTCGATTCCCAGCTGCTTTCAGACAACAATGCGATTACGCAATGATTAGAACAAACGAGGGCGAAACAAAATATCGCAAAATGTCTTCCAACTTTGACAAAAACCCTCCTCCGACAGCGGACAGGGTGAAGTTTTGCAACACTCAGGATGAAGCTGTTGATGTTTGGCTGATGCTGTTGCGAAAACAACAAACCCGCCGCGAGGAAGGAAGCAAAATGTGGGAAAATCCAAGGTGTAATTTCAGGCTTTTCTGTGAGTGCAAAGTCCTCTTCCAATTCCACTTGGGAACCCAAATGGAATTCAAGTTTTAGCACTGGAGAAACCGTATCCCTGTTTTCTTTCTCCCCAAGCTTCTCAATAATAAGACTTAACACATCATTTAGATATTAAGTTTTACGCCACCCTTGAGAAATTATTTGAAAAACTGAGAATCCGGGACCGGGAAGGCACAGCAAATTTTTGTGGATTTGTCCACTTCCACTTCCACCCGAGTGAAAGCTCGTGGGCGTGCACGCCGGCAAACCGTGCGCCCAGCATACATCCGTCGCCAAATAAGGCGAGGCCATTAAGTGGAGCACGGATTTGATTGGTCAATATATTCCATCTACGCCTCTTGTGTCTAAGCAGGCCAATCAAAAATTTTCTTTGTGGACCTGCTGATTTTACCTGATGACGACCGTGAATATCGCGCTATAAATACATTTTACTACCTTCCACGAACCCGCAGAAACTGTTTTATCATCATCCGTCACAAACTCGATCAAGTGATCAGCACCACCAGCCTCTTCCGAAGGTCAAGATCACACTGCGGACAGCAGAGAGGGCGTGTATACATGTTTAGAGACCGTGAAAGCCCAGACGACTATAACTAAAACGTGAAGCCAACTCCTACAGCAGACACAACGATACAACGGCAAGGTCAAAAGGCTAACTAGAATGTGTAAAATAAGAACATTTATATTAAAAAAACCGAACAGAAATTAATCGGGGAAAAGCAAAACAAAAAAGTAGATAGAAACCGATGGCGCCAGCTGTCCCCGGTCGAGGAAGTCCTCTGTTCCCGTCCGATCCGCATCAGGTGGTGCTGGTGGCCTTATTCCTCCCACCCACACACACACGGACCGGGGGAATCCGCGTAATTCCGGATCGACTCTTGCCAATGTCAGCTCGTTGAAGTATGTATCGGACCGCCTGAATACACAGACACACCCACAACAGCACTAGTCGCGTCTCCGCAACCGGAAGCACGGGGGCTTAAAGTTTGACATCCGCGGTGGCCATCAGGGTGGCAATGGTTTTCCTCACCCGGAGGGCAGTCAGCCGGGCTTGAGAGCTGCTATACCAGCATTCGCGCATTAACCGTGTCATGGTGATCATGGGCTAGAAGGGAAACGGAAGCCAAAATTAGATATGGAGAAGGTCAGGTCAGAATCAGACACATCACAGTACCGCTACCCTGATTCATTGCAGGCATCTGCTAAGTATCGTGGCAGTCTACATGGAATATTTCTTGTCCTATTTCGGATTCTAATAGTGTCTAAATGTCTGCGCGCTAGAATGGGAGACTGCATACCTGCCTGCCTTTCTGTCTGCCTTTCTGTCTGCCTTTCTGTCTGCCTTTCTGTCTGTCTGTCTATCTGTCCTTTGTCTGGATGTCTGACACACTGTCTGCCAGTCTGTTTTCCTGCTTAACCGCCTGTTTCTTGTCTGTCTGTCTGTCTGTCTGTCTGTCTGTCTGTCTGTCTGTCTGTCTGCTGTCTGTCTGTCTGTCTGCTGCTGCCAGTTCGTTCGTCTGCCTGTTAGTTCGTTCGTCTGTATGCCAGCCAGTTCACGTGCTAGTCTGCCAGCGCCTGTTTTCCTAGTCTTGCACCAGATTACTGTTTATCAACTCAAGAAATTCTGTTAATCTGTGTTTCAATCCGTCCATTACTTTCTTTCGTTGTCTGTGTGGTATCAGACCTGCCTGCCTGTCTCTATTAATGTTCGAGGAATTTTATGAGTTCCCTTTATACCTCGCGAGAGCTCCACCGGTTAGGCAGAGTAGGTCGCTTCTTCTGAACGCACACAGCTTCCCTCATTTGCCCCATATCCGGTTCTGACGGCACGTCGTGCGCATACGGCAGCTCAAAGTCTTCCGCCGAACCTGCAATGCAGCCCCAAAGACAACCCAATTACCATCCAATTACCCGGATCCAGTACGCAGTCTTGGTATTTCTTCATGAGAATTTAAAAATTCCAATACCGTAAAACTGACAACGATGGCAGATCTCCCACATGACCAGCGCGAGAGCGTAGATGTCGACCGCTTTGAGAGACTCGAAATTCTTCAAGTTGAGATTGCCATCGAGAACTTCGGGGGCAAGGTAGCGGATCGTGCCGAACTTCTCATTAGCCGGGATATCCAAGATACCCGTCTTGCCTTCGTACCGCACCGCCAGACCCAAATCGGCAATCACACACTGGCCATTTCGCTTGACTAGAACATTCTTCGATTTGAGATCGCGATGCGCAATAGCAGGTTTGCCTGAAACAGGACCATCCCGGTTAAGGCAAATAAAACAAGAGCGTCACAAAAGGAATAGACAACTTCGAAGACAGACAGGCATGAAGAAAATAAATGACATAGGCAAAGAACATACAGTACGAGTATAAACAACAAGAATTAGACATACAAACGGACAGAGAGCCTTAAAGGCCGCAAAAAATTAGGGGCACGTATAAAAGCTGGTCAGGACACATCGGCAGACGGATGGGTAGACTACCAAACAAGCAGAAGGGAAGGCACGCATGCAGACTAGCAGCCACCCTGTCAACCGTATAGACAAGGCAGACAGAGAGACATACAGACATACAGACGAAGGCAGCCAGACAAATAAACAACGAAGACAGATACCAAATCCGACAGGCAGTAGCAAAGAGACTGATAGACACTTCGATACACATAGTGTCTCGAGCCTCACTTCTATCCGAAGTTCCAAGAATGTCCATGTGCAAATGAGCCAAGCCATTCGCCAATGAGAAAACGAGCCGTAACATGGCCGGGACATCAATGCTCGTTGAGGTGAGGAAGTCGAAGAGCGATCCCAGCTCGTGATAGTCGGTAATCAACCATAGCTGGGTAGTCAAACCGTTGTCTGTAGAAGAGAAGAAAAAAGGTGAGAATCACACCAACTGATCATGCAGTCAACCGAGAGCCCCTGAGGCCCATTGCATCAGACAAGTCACTTTTTGTTACCCTTGTTATCGGCGGCAATGAATCCGAGGAGGTTCTCATGCCGCAGCATAACAGTTTGGTAGATCTCTACCTCCCGTTTCCACGAGTCCTCGTCGCGAGTGGAGAACATCTTAACAGCGACATTCTCACCGTGCCACCGTCCGAGGTAGACTTCCCCGTACCGGCCCTTCCCGATAATATTCACCAAGGTCACTTGCCGTGCAATGGTGCGCTGAATTAACAGAGGACATCCTAAGGAGACAAAGGGAAAATGAGCCACAACTACAACGATCCATTCAATACAGACAGAACGACGTATAATTAGGCAAGAAAAAAAGCATATTAAGACAGACAAACAAATAGGCAAGAATGTAGGAAACACAAGTCTGTGCAGAGAGAAGATGCGCAGGCAAGTCGAGAAAGAGGGGAGACCCACACTCCAATCAGACACTAAGATGGATAGACGAAGCAAGTGGGCTGCCATGCAAATGAGCAAATAGAATCAGGGGGTCAGACAGTCATACTGAAATAGGCACAAAGACAAAGATAGGCAGGCAGCCAGGCAGGCAGGAGACAGAACAGGCAAGTAAGCACTATCAAGGAAGGGAATACTAACCGGATCCAGAACCGGACGTAGTGTATTCCCCGAGCAGACTCAGATGATTCTCCAATCGGGCTTCCTCCAACAAACGCACCGCTTCATCTTTCATGCTGTTGGACTTGAGCATCAGCTCATGCCGTCTCCGAAAGTACCACACCGCACTGATCAGACCGATCACCAGCAGCCCCACAACGACGGAAACCCCAATCACCAGATACAGGTGCAGACCCTGCAGACCTCCCACTGCCACACCGGTTGCATCTACAACAACAGAAATGCAAAATGCATCATAACAACCTAAGACCGAGCCTTGAATCGCGAAGAGAAACAATGAACCAACCGGCAATTTGTGGGATGTCCCACAAGCTGATATTAGCATCTCGATTGCAGAAATTGTAGTCGGAACAGCAGGCCAGGGCATTGGTCTCTCGGTGGCGTAGGTTAGGCACGCAAAGGAGAGGGTTTTCCTCCGGAAATAACTGGTGTTTGGCGAGGCAGCTGTAAAGAGACCAAAGAAAATAGCAGTAATACAGCGAGTTAATCAAGCAATCAAACCATACCACAGAAGGTCAATCTCAAGTATTTCAGGCATTTAAATTTACACCAAATTTCAGTTTTAGGTAACATTTCATTCATCTTTTTCACCTTCCAAATATCCGACTACCATAATCGACGTATTAAATTTACTTTTCTAAAAATAATCTCCCTAGATAAAAACTGAAATATAAACTGAAATTCAGAGTCAGTTGATATTGAAAACAAAATCTTCCGACACAAAGGCGCTGTTGAATCTCAAAGCATTCCGTAACTTCCGATCAGCTTCCAAAACGACTCCGAAGATTTATGCTTTCGTTTCTCAATTTTAAAACGGGCGTGATTCCCATTTACCTATGCGATTGTTGGATTCGTCCGTCGGCCTGACGTGCCAGCTGAGTGATGCAGACGCCGTCGGTGAAACAGGTCTGATTGAGACACGACTCACAGAAGCATGTCAAACCTGCAATAATAGAGAAAAAACAATCAGCCAAAATTCCAGTTGTTTAATTTATTACACTTCACTCTTATTAATGTTCCACGGTAAATGGACGAAAACTGTCGCGCGATTTGTAAATTGCTCTTCTACACAAAATATTTTTTCGTGTGAATACAATCTCTCGTAACTTCAGAAAATGTTTATCAACTGAAAGAGAAATCCTAATAATTTGTCTGAATATTGTTTAATCTTCACTGTACTCGTACTAACACACTTTGGTGATTGCAAGTTGCTCTTCGACAAAGAATACAAGTAAAGTTTTGCGTAAATGCTTTCTCTCGTAAATTAAAAAAAGTTAAATTATTAAAAAAAAGTTAAATTATTAAAGCTAAATTATATATAATTTATATATTACCGTTGAGTCTTAAAAACAAACAGCGCTCCCAATTCTCTCTCTATCTGGGCCCCAATGGCGATGCATGATACACAATCCCTCCTGCTAGTTATATTAACAATTAGAAAAACCTGTCTAGCCTCTCTGGAAATATGACAGGGGAATGGAAAGAAGGAAGGAACAACATCCGGTGGCCTGTCTGACTGACTGTCTGACTACGACAGTTTCACAAGCTGATTAAAATTATCGATCGCTGAAATTACTTCCTCCTTCCTAGACGCACTCACTAAAGTAAAGGTCAAGGAGGATTCTACGAAATAATCCACATGACATGCCAGTCCGATAGAACGGACTGGAAATGGAATACTCTAACATACCGCGGGACATGCAAAATACATAACGCGTAGACATAGGCACTTGATTGAATGATTGATTCAAGCTGAAAAAGTCAATAAATCAATCAAATGAGAAAATCAGCAAACTAAATGAATTAAATTAAATTTAACTGACAAATCCAAATAAATGTAACTACCTAAATATTAGCTGACTTTCGAAACTGAAAACTCCATAAACACAACAAAACATGCATCGAAAGCTAGTGCATGAGAGAGTGCTAAGTTGATTGATTAATCCAATTTCGCACTGGCCAAGATCGTCAAGAGATCAATCAATGCCCCGTAACATATACTGACAAGTCAGAGAGCGCAGCAGTCACTTGATTGATTGATTAGCAAGATGGATGAAAATTGAACCTGATATGTCATCCGTCCACTTACCCGCGGTGCCAGCAGCCTTAATCGCTGTGGAGAGGTCGAAAAAGGATAAGACTAAAATGCTGGTGAGGGAATAATGCAGCACGGAGGTGAGCGCCATGCTGGGGAGGTGAAAGAAGTGAGGCAGAGGGTATTTCGCGGGTGAAATCACAGCACAACTGCATGCAGGGCTGAAGAATTCATTTCCAGTGTGGAATTCCCCCAGCTTTTTGAGAAAAATAATTTCATTAAAGACAGACAAGAATATGAAACAGTGGAAAGGGCATCGGAAGATTCAAAGCGACCTCAAACTGGCTCGCACAGACAGAGATCGAGAGAAAGACAGGCAGACGGCTGTTGACGAAATGCCAGACAGTTTTTCTTTGTCGGCCTGTCTACTTCCACTGAGTTTTGAGCCGTGGAAGTGGACTTGCCACTTGTGGAGAAAGAGAAAAGAGGGCGATTCCAGTCTCCACGCTCTGAAATGGAAACGTCTGCCTGCAAACGTAGTGTGGAGTTCCACAAAGTGACGTCATCGACTTCCGGTTGCGCATACCGCATACGAGGATCAAGCCGGTAATTCGGGCACCACGGAAATTCGGATCAATCTGTGATTTCGGCTTTCGGGTTAATGTATTTGTACAAAAAATAAACCAGGAGGGAAGATTCACAGTATTCTGGTGGCTTACTCGATACTGTGACGCTTAAAATATGTGAAAGACGCAAAGAACCAGTCATTGGCGTCGTTGATACGAAATTTTATCTGGCGGAGAAACCTTCTCCGGTTCGACATTTAACGGACACCTCCTCCATACCACAGTTTCTCTAAAGGCTGAAACTGCGCCTAATGATAAAAAACTATAGGCGTAATCCCAAAACCGGGGAAGATTCCCCCAGTCAGCTGTATGAGTACTTCAGTTCAGTTCAGTTCAGTGAAGGACTGAACTTCAGTAAACGTTTAGAACACTGGGATAAAACTCAGTAAAATTCTCGCGTTGACTTTGGTTCAAGGTTGGCGACTGTAATGGTTGCTACAGGCACGCAGAAATTGCTCGTAGCAGTAAAAGTTGAGGCCAGTGGCGAAGGCTGCTTTTAGGAGACTGGGGCTGAAAATAAAAATAGAAGAATTTAATGAGAATTCCAGCCAGAAAAAAAGGCAAATAGACGACAAGGCGAAGGCAGACATGCAAAGAACGACAGTCAATCACACAAGCCAGTCAGACAGCCACATACAAACAGGCTGCGGAACATGCAGACAAGCAACTGGGAAGTCAGAAAGACAGAAGAGTTAGAAGAGTTAGGTAGACAGGCATGTGGCTAAACAGACTGACAGACACAGTCGAACAGACAGACAGAAAGAAAGAAGAAAGCAACACACAAAGAGGGACATACTTATGTGCAAAACTACTGATAAGGAGACAGGCAAAACTATCGACAGATGAAGAGCTTGCAGAGAGGATCTGTTTCGCATACCTATAGCCTTTGAAGAAACCTCCAAGGCCTTCCAGTCGCCAAATCTCTGTGATGCAATGTCGGAAGCTGTCCACCGAGACATATTTGCCGAACCCCTTCCGACCCGCTTCAAATCCCTGCACCTGAAGCCGCTTCTTCATGACATCCAGCGGATAGATCAAAGTTTTTGCAAAGGCACCGGCCAAAAAACCACATGTCAAACTTTCCACTGCATCTGCAAACCCCAAGGAAGTATTCCATGCATGAAGGATAATACGAGTAGGAAAAAAATCTGGCAAACAATCTTTGTCTTACCACTTTCGGAAGACTTCTTCCCGGAGTAACTCCGAAATATCTCTTGAAACTTGGAGTAAAAGGCAAAAGAAGCACCGTTGTAAGGAACAATCTGTATCACAGCTGGTACGATTCCGCGATAAAAGCCGCGAAATCCCTCCTGCCGACTGATCATCCCAAATGACTGAAATATCGACTCATAGACCTGTTGAACGGATATCATTAGGAATATGATCCAACCAGGCAGCAATCAAGAAGCAACCAGATGACTGTCAAAATCTACCTGCTTGTCCGTCTCCTTGTCTGTCTGTCTGTCTGTCTGTCGGTCTATCTGTCTCTCTGTTGTCTGCCTGTTTGTCCCTGCCAATCAGTCAGGGTGCACCTTTTCATCTGTGTCTGTCTACTTCACTTTGTATTTTGCCGATCTTTTGGTAGGCGTAAATTTACTAACTATCCAAGATTCAATCGTCACCTTTTGTCGGCCTTGAGAAACAAAGCGGGTCCTAACGACATCAAGGGGATGTGCGGCGACGGTGGCAGCAACGCCCGACAGACTGCCACAGAGGAAATAAAATAGGGGATTCTTCGGGTTATCCGTGAGATTCAGTGTCCACAGGGCTTTGTTTAGTTTCTCGAACGACGCAAACTGCAAAAGGCACCACGCAAAATAAATTGACCGCTGGTTTAATTTGAACTTTAAAGCAGCATCAAACAGTACATTTGCCAATGATCATTCAGATAAGCAGACAGGCAGGCAAGAACCGGTAGACAAACAGGAGATAAACGGGCAGGCAGTCTGAAAGCCAGGTAGCCAGGTAGGCGGGTAGGCAGGTCGGCAGACAGACAGACAGACAGGAAGACAGACAGACAGACAGATAGATAGATAGATAGATAGACTGCTAGACAGACAGAAAGTGTGCAGGAAAGCAGGCAGACGCAGTAAGGTCCATAAACAGACAGGCAGCCTCATCATCATATGCCGGTATTATTGGTACGCACCTGGACCAATCCATATACGAGAGACAGGCTCTGGGCCGCCAGCAGTCCTTTCTGAGAAAAACCAAACAAATGTCAAGTGTACACCAGGAAGAAAGAGTAGAGTGCGGTGCGACGGATGGAGGCGTTCATCAGCTGAGCGATCGTTAAAAATAGATCTTCTCTAAGTCTGACGACACACACGGTATTTTCTCACCAAACATTTCAGGCACCACCCCAAATCCCCCCACAGATTCGAAACGTCATTACAAATTCCAACAAAACTTCAGACAAAACTTCATGACAAGCTAAAAAGGAAACTTTCATCAGGGCAAAAAAAAGAAATAACAAGCCCGATCGTAACCGGGAAAAAATATTTCAGTACGACAACGACAATAAAAAAATCAATCAAGCGAAACACCATACTGCAAATTTAAACCATACATCAATCAAGGGGCTCTTTACTGCAGTGCAACGAGCGAATCCATCAATCAAGGGCAATTGTATCAATCAACCATAGATATCAAACTTAAGAGAAGGTGAAATCTTCCTCACCCACAGGGCACCTGCCCCCTCCTCCTTGACAATGAGCCGAACGGCCTGGTTGAGGCCCTGATATTTGGAGGCCACCTCTCCGCGTTTGATAGGTTCAATCTGCAGTTGAAAGCGGATTTTGCAAACGTCAATGGGCTGGGTGAAGAATCGGGAGATGAAGGCCGCCGAAGCGCCGCACGCTCCGTAGACATAATGCGGTAGGGGAACAGTTCGCTCCGGATCGAAGCCAACCATAGAATGTCAGGTGGAGGCCAGGGTCTTCGGAATTTCTAGGGGAAAATGGTGATAGAAAGAAAGCCTATGAAATTTCAAGGACAGAGAATAGGCTCAAGAGAAAGAAGATGAGAAAAGTCTTGTAGCCCCAGTAAAGGAACATGAAAAGGCTCGGAGCCTAAATAAAGGAACAAATCTCATATAGGATCAGGGACTTCCTTATAATCAGTCAATCAAGTAATAGTTCCAGTAGATCAGTCGCGGAACCTAAATAAGGGAACAAATCATATTTAGGATCCGACTCATCCGAGACTTTCTTGCCATCAGTCAATCAAGCTATAGTTCCAGTAGACTAATCGCGAACCCTAAATAAGGGAACACATTTTTATTTAGGATCAGGATCCGACTGCAAAAACGTCTCGGATCCTATATACGATGTGTTCCTTTATTTAAGTTTCGCGACTAATCTAATGAAACCATTGCTTGTTTGATTGATGGCAAGAAAGTCTCGGATCCGAAGTGAGATTTGTTCTCTTATTTTGGCTCTGAGTCTTTGTATGTTCATTTACTCGAGCTACACATGTGACAGCAATCTTGTCCGGGTCGACTTTGCGCCACGTGGGCAACACTTTTCTCATCCTCTTCGCCCCTTTGATCCCTCCTGTGTCCCTAGAATTTCACAGAATGCGACTCAATTAGGGAAAAAAATCTGATTTAGAATCAGAGTCGCAAAGGTTCCAAGAAGCTTTTTAATTTAGATACTTGTAATATATCATGCATACATTATTATATCACTACTAAAGTGCTAATGCAATAAATATCTTGTAGTATAAATACCGTGTTTGAATTTAAATATAACATAAAATAAATTTTTAATCGCCACTGATGACTATTAATATCAAAATAAGAAAATGTATTTTTATTTAATACAAAAACGAACGCAAAAGTCGATATTTAAAACAAGATTATGAAACATTAAACTTTTTAATTAAAACGTGCTGTAATTAAATATATTTCGATTGCTACTTATTACTATTATTACTTATTATGGCTTTTCATACATTTAAACATAACTAATTACAATATTTATGAAGTTCTGGATACGTGCGCTGGAACCGCCTTCCTTGTCTGACAGCTCACGATCATTCCCGTTGGAGAAATCGATATTGCTAATGCCAATATGCATAAGCAGTTGCGCCATGTCGATGGCCATTTCCTTTTGGGATAGTCATCTCTCCCTTCAATTTCTCCACAGTCATAACCTTTTTTTCTGGGCAAGGACTCTCTACCCGGAATGGATCCTAATCGGCCATGGCTATCCGGTCGCCCGCCGTCATCGGCTTATCCCGGACGGCTTCCCGTCACTGGACCCCTTCCGGTCGCCTTACCCGGACTGGAGATCCATCACCGTGACCCCCGATTCGTCCGACAGCCGCCGCACAGCAGCGATGAATCGGACGAGTTCCCGTTGCCGACCTACGAGGAGACCTGGTCCGATGCGTACTCAGAGAACCTTTCGCGCGTGTCGATGCCGTTCGAACCGCTGCCACCACCACCACCACCAGAAACGACGTCTGTCCACCGCAGTAACGGATCTCGTAGCAGTGGCGATATTTCTGGACCGCCTTTTCACTTGACCACTCTTCCGACACTTCAGCCAAATGACCGCCGTTCATCGTCTTCTTCCGATTTGCATAATGGCGCGCCTGTTCCTCCGCCGGTTGAAGTCGTTGTTCCACCGACAAGTACGAAGCCGCAGCTTGAGACAGGCAGGCAGGCAGGCAGGCAGGCAGACAGGCAGACAGACAGGCAAAATTACAGTTAACATGACTTGTTTCTTTTTCTCAGGTCCGACATTGGCGGTCCCGCCTGTTCAGCCCCGCAAACCATCGGAGACACCGTCGTCGAAGGATAAGAAGAAGAAGAAAGGTGGCTTCTTTGGTAAGGCGCCAAAGGCCAGACGCAGGAAGAGCAAACCTTTCCTCGCGGGGATCGCGACCGCCCAACCTAGAACGAGTTCAGACGGAGTTCTACTAATACCTCGGGCGTTGGGTTCTGGGAGTACTCGTTCGAGGTCTGGTAGCACAAGCCTGTCGGGCTCTTCGGAAAGCGGTTCCGGCTCTGGGACTGGTAGTGGTTCTAGCTACACAGGCACCACAACAACGACTTCGTCTTCGGACTCAGAGAGTTCCTATGATAGCGATGATGACTACTACCGACCGTTCCTCGACCATTTGGATGAAGAAATGCAGGAATCATTGCGGGATGGGTACAGTCTGTCTGTCTGACTGTATGCCAATTTTGTTTTCATACATACTGGCCTGTTTGTTTGTGTGCCTGTCAGCCTGTCTGTCTATCCGATGATCTCATTGTCTGTGTGTCTGTCTCTCAATATGCTTGCCTGGCTTTATATCTCCATGCGCATTATTCGATATTACTGCCTTTCCGCATGTCTGTATTGTGCTTGTCTGCAATGGTTTGGATCCGAGACTGCATTATACGTTATTAATTTGTCGCTGTTGTTTTCAGAGAAGATTTCGATTACATCGGTCTGGTTGCCCATCCAACCGCGGGTCAGGAAGAGAGCAAGCTTAAGGACAACTTGGACGCTATGAAAGACATTGTGCGTAGGGTGAAAGATCAGCCATGGCGAATGCGACGGAAGCTGAAACTTTTCCGGTAAGACACACACAGACAGCGTGCCGGGACAAATTCCTTTCGGCAGATTCCAGACTTCCGTTGAGCAATTAAATGAAGTCATCGCATATTGACAGACTCGGTCATGTTTATATCGAACGTTACGAAGGGAGACTGTCCGCGGGAAGGGCCAACGTGGCGTTCGTGGGCAAGGTGAGGTGTCAAAGAGCGGGCTAAATACTCGTTCTGGGTCCTCTGGTTCTACTGAGTCTGAGGAGTCTGACGACGTCTCATTTAATTTTCATTCAGTGTTCTTTATATATTTACATAGTTCTTCAAACTTCTGCGAAGGAACTTGGACAACCTGTTTGCCCTCCTGATGCCGTGGGAGGAACGAATCAAGAGCATTGAAAATCGATTCGGCTCCGCTGCGGCGTCTTACTTCATTCTGCTACGGTACACATGCACATGTCGTTGAGAAAACAACAGTAAACACGCAAATTGTAACATATGTAGGCGGAATACACACCGGCAGAGAAATACAGGAGACAGACACACAGACACAGACAGGCGCGTTGACAGACAGGCACACATATAGGCATGCAGAACGACACAATAGCTATACTTTACAGCAGACGGAAGCTAATAATGATGAATGACTCGGACTTAACTGTTTTCATGGCAGATGGATTATCGGTGTGAATGTGCTGCAGACCTTGTTCATCGTCGGGTTCGTCATGGTCCCGCACATCATTTTCGGCGATAAAGATGACACCACCTTTCGCACCACTATGACTACTAAGGAAGTGAAGAATGGCCTGGAATGGGACACCATCTACCACTACGCTGGTTACATGCTTTACACGCCAATATACTACGGCTACTACGGGGACGAAAAGAAATACAGTTTTGGTTATCGACTTCCCTTGGCGTATTTCGTCACGACTGTGGCCATTTTTGTCCACAGCTATTGGGTTGTCCTCTCAAAGTAATGAATAATGTCTCTGCCTTGTTTGCTTAACTGTCCGTACGCTTGTTTGTTTGTTTGTTTGTTTGACTGTTTGTTTGTCTGTCTGTCTGTCTGTCTGTCTGTCTGTCTGTCTGTCTGTCGGTCTGCATGCCTGTCTGCCTGCCCGCATGTCTGTCTGTCTACTCGCCTCTTTGCTTGATTGCTTCCTTATCTGACTGTAAATCTCTGTTATCTGTGATTGTGTGTCTGCCTGCCTGCCTGATACCTATGTCTCTGGCTTTCAGCATATAGGTCAAACCACGTGTTTACTTGTCTGTTTTTAGAATGGCTACGAATGTCCGAGAAGGAACTGGAAGCGGTGGCAGCGATCAATATGTTTTCAGCACTCGCTCCTACTGCAGCTGGGACTACATGATCGCCAACCGCGATACGGGAGACAACAAAGTGGCTGCCGTGAGCCGTTCCTTCAAGGAACTGATCCTCGATGAGCATCACAAGGGCCGGGAGGAGAACAAATGGATGCGTCTATTTCTTCGCATCCTAGCTTGGATCATCACAGGACTACTATTGGCACTGAGTGTCTGGATTCTCATGCAAGTGATGGAGTGGAAGAGGAACTTCAAAGACCCCAATCCGACTTTCTTCCAGTCGAACATTCAGTCCCTGTCGTTGAAGGGCATCGGAATGGTCTTTCCGGAAATGTTTGAAAGGTTGGAGCATTTGGAGGAATTCCATCCGCTGACGGCCTTGAGGGTCCACTTAACGAGGTACACCCGAATTCGAAACTTTAAATGGTGAATTTGTGAAGTGTGATGCCTTGTTGTACTTCGTACACAGAATAACGATGCTGAATTTGCTAACGAATTATGCCTTGATTAACACCTGGATTATTGAAGCCAACGAAATGGTACGAACTGTGAAGACAACGACAGAGATAAAGCCAGGCAGACAGATGTTCAATCGGGCTGAGACACGGGCAGGGAATAAGACAGATACAGGCAGACAGACGGACAGACAGATAGAGTTGAAAATATGTTCATCATTTTTAGTACCACGAGTCCACTCATGCAAAGGCAGCTTTCCCCTGGATCTGGAATGCAACTTATTACCCGCGTCCGACGGACTGGGAGACGCAGACTTTCGATCCCAACTCACATGGTGCCGCCGGTGGCCACGGAGCACCAGCTGGAGATCACGGCGAATCAGCCAATCAAGGTCACGGAGCTCCTGCCGCTGGCCACGGTGAACCGGCCTCCGGTGGACATGGGGCTCCAGTTGCAACCGCTGGTCATGCTGCCCCGGTTGCCGCCGGTCACGGTGCAGCTGCATCATCTGAAGGCCACGCAGCTCCAGCCACAGGCAGTTAGTGTTGCCTTAATCAAATGATATAGAGCCAAACGTTTAAAGCAAATTTACGCTTTATAGTGATTCAATAATATATTTAATAGTACTTTTTACTGGAATTAAGATGTGACATCAATAAAAATAATTTTTGCTAAATCTTGTAAAATATTTTAAATATTACATAGCCCCTTATTCCTTCTTCTTCACATTTGCAGACAGTCATGGCGCTCCCGTTGCCAATGGTCATGGGCAGCCACAGCCTTCGTCTGGCGAACGCGTGACCACCTCTCCGAACGCCCACGGTGCAGTTCCAGCAAATGGACACGGAGGTGCCCCGGAAACAGCGATCCACGCACCACCTCCGACCACGAACCACGACGTCATGCCTGAAGGCCGGACTACCCATGGTCCTCCCCCACCCGCACTGACTCTTCGGAAACCGGACTTCTCGTTGGGTGTGAACGACCCTTTTGGGTCGCTTAGTTCGAGCCATATCAAACCGCTTGACACTGTTCACGGGACGGTCAGCGATCACGGGGTTCCTTCAGACAGCCATGGAGGTGTTCCTTCTGACATCCATGCGGCTAGTGGAGATGGACATTCCGATCACGTGACCACGACTACGACCGAGGTTCCGGAAGTGTACGACGCTACTACGCTGATCAATGAAGCCGTTAGCGATGGGGTACCTCCGGTGTTTAACCGGCCTCCAAATGGTGTCACCAATATCCCAGGTAATGGCTGCACAGATGTGTCCGAAAGCTACATGGACCTCAAGAAAATTAATTTAATAAAATCGGATACATTTCATTTAAATAATCTTTTTTCTTTAGATTTTCACTTAAGCTATTTAGTTGTTATTTAAGTTGGACTTAATTTAAGTTTTCATTGTTGAGCGTTTCGATTTAATTCATCCTTTGTCAACATAAATATATAGTTGTTCAGATGATTAAAAACCAAACTATATTTTCTCCAACACGTGATGATTTATGGCACGCAAAATAAGGTCTAACAATCTTATTACAAGGTGGGAATTTCCGACCGCCCATGGAAGATCCCAATGCGACCCATCGAACATATTCCTTTGTGCCTCGCACGACGGCGTACGTCAATACCTGGCCGACCTTGCCGATAATCACGCGGCCACCGACCACTCCGGCTCCGCCTCGGACCACCACAGAGCCTATTATTACTATCGAAAAATTGAAGTCCTTCTGTTGGGAGAATAAAGTTGCCTTTGAGGGACTGGAGAATTTGGTCACAGAGTCGATTACCGGGGTGTTGGAGGTGATTGTGGTGGAACTCCTGCGCGATGCTTTTGTGAGATTTATGGCGAAGTGTTGGTTTTGGGACTTGGAGACGGTGCCGGGTTACGCGCAGTTCCGCATCTCGGAGAATGTTCTCGGGTTGATCGTCGGTCAGCAAATGACTTGGTGCGCTGTCTGTCTGTCTGTCTGTCTATCATTTTTGCGTCAGCGATTTCGAGTCTGCTATTACATCGGTCATGGGTTTCTTTCTAGGATTGCATTCTTCTTCGCACCTGCATTGATTCCCATCAACCTGACCCGACTCCTCTTCCTCATGTACTTCCGCAGCTGGGTCACCCACGTGTGCTGCGTACCGCCGGAGACAATGTTCAATACAGGAAAAGGCAATAACTTTTACTTCTTTATCCTACTGCTGATGCTGTTTGTGTCGACCCTTTTCATCGGCTATACCGTCTTCTTCCTGAGTCCGTCTTGGCAGTGTGGACCTTTCAGGTATGTTTGGTTTAATAAACCATGAGAACCATCGCAGTACACAATGCGAAATGCACCCTCATTCACTTAACGTTATAGTCAGTACAAGTTCATCTACGAAGTCACCGTGGACTCTATTGGGAAGGTCCCTGCTCTGGTCACTCAAATCACAAACTACCTTTCGTCGCCGGCTCTCATCGTTCCTATTGTCTTGATGTTGGCGTAAGTGCGCACACGTACCTGACAAATACTTTGGCAATGAAGTACCGGACCAGTGATTTTTTTCATTTTTAGAATTATCATTTTCTACTTGATAACAGTGCGGATGGCTCTGGTCAAGCACACCAAAGACCTCAAGCGGACGCTGGAAATTGTAGGCTAATAAAATGTTATGGCTGAATGAATGGACGGTGAAAATATACATTATATGTGTATACGCATTGTAGGAACGGACAGAAGAACGGCGGAAAATGCTGGCTCAGTTGGAGGAAAAGAAGAAACGTGCTCAGCAGAAGCTATTGGGGGCAACAAACGTCACGGGAGAAGACCTTCAAGTGACCATTGAACAGGCTAATGAAAACAGTACGCAAATGCAAACGCAGACTGAAATTCTGCTTCTCTATGTTACTGTGTGTCTATGTAGCTGTGCCTGTCTGTCTGTCTGTCTGTCTGTCTGTCTGTCTGTCTGTCAGTCTGTCGGACTGCCTGCCTGCGTTCCTGTCTGCCTGTCTACCTCATTGTTTGTTGGTCCGTCTTTCCGTCTGCCGGTAAGTTTATCTGTCTACCTCGGTGTTTGCCTCTTAGTACTTAGTACCTCCACGATTTTAAGGGTGGGTGTAGCCCCGCGCACCCCTGATAGACTGTACGTGACGTCACAGATTTATTTCCGTTCATCAACGGCCGACTTCGGCCCGCCGAAAGCGCAGTGAAACCAGTGAACACAAGTTGGACCGGGGGTTCAGTAATTTACTTGTAGGGCAAAAAGCCCACCCTTAAAATCGTGGCAGTACAGTATGTTTGTCATTCTCTGTTTCAGCAAAAAGTTTACTGGACAAAATGCAGAACCGCGGTTTCCCGCCGGAAGAAAACCCCGGACCGAGTATCGTTCAACGCCGCAAAAGCTCCTTATTTCGTGCGGGCGAACCACCACCTTCGCTTAAATCGGCGGCTCAGACGGTCATTGTGATGAACGGAGTCGCCCGTCGCCTTTCCCAGCTGTCTGATGCCGCGGCACCGAAACCGACTCCCGCAGTCACACCGCAGGCGGAACCAGCAAGTACCGTTTCGTCGAGTGTTCTCTTATCGGCGAAAGTGGCTCGCTCGAAAGAAAAGTTCAAGCGGAAACGGAAGAATATGCCTCCGGTAATGGAAACGGAGGAAACCGTCACGGAGACCGTGATTGATATGCAGGATATCGAGGATGAGGTGGTGCGGAATGCTTCACCCACTGCTGAGGAGGAGGTTGTGAATCTCTCAGAGAGGAATTCTCCCGCTCGGAATGAGAGGGCAGCGCCGGACTCGGAGAGTATCAGAACCGCCTGAATGAATACGTTCGAATTTATAAGCCACTTGAACAGTCGACGTTATAGAAAAGTTACGAGATGAGATGACAACGAAACCAAATAAAAATATTTTCGAACAGGTGTGCTCGTTTTTAGCCTATTTGCAGGCTTGCTAACTTTCTGTTCCTTTGATATCGCAGTTGTTCGTTTGTCAAACTGTTCGTTCAACGAGTTTTCCTCTGCTAATCCGGTTGTTCGTTTGTCAAGCTGTTCGTTCGGCGGAGTTTGTTCCTTTTCTAACTGGCAGTTCGTTTTTGAAGCTGTTCGTTCAACGGATTTTTTCCTTAGCTAACTCAGTTGCTCGTTTGCCAAACTGTTCGTTTAACGAGTGTGTTCCTTTTTAGTCATTTCCTAACCGAGTTGTTCGTATTCGTAACTTGTCAGACCAAGTACTGATCTAATTGTTCGTTTATTAATTATATGTTCCTTTATTAGTGCTTTAGTTAACATATATGTTCGATTTCTAACCCGTTTGCTAAACTGTTCGTTCGTTCGTTAGCTCATCTGTTCAATTGGTTTGAGGCGTCACAAATAACCGAGAAATGCATTAAAAAAGATTTAAAATATTTTTTCTTGTCATCCCTGCCTGTACTTGCAATCATGGACCCCCGAAAGCGCTCTTCCGCTTCGCGATCCGACACCCACCATCATGGTGGACACTACGAAAACGGCGCTGACTACCGCGATCCTCCCGGCTACGTGGATGACATCAAAGATGACGGTAAGAGGGAAGGAATGAGCAGCCACGTCGTCGTCGCTGTCGTCGGGGTCCCCGCTTCCGCACTCTTCTGCATCCATCCGCACTACTTCGCCGCAAGCAAATTTCAATTTTGACATGTGCTTGCCTTTTCAGAATTGATGGCGGACATCTTGAAGGAAGAGCCGGGCAAGAGTGCGGGCATGGAGTCGGTGATCATCATCGACGGCCTCCCGGTCGTGCCAGCGGAGCAGAAAGACCGCCAGGAGAAACTGAAGAACGTGGTGCGGAAATTGATTATCCAGCACACAAAGTGCACGCAGAGCGACTTTTTGGAGGAGGTCTACCCGGTGGAGGAGGACGGCTCTACGAAAGGGTGAGAAGAACTTATCAAGAGAGTTGCTTGTGCGAACGGTTGATTGATTGTTGATTGATTGGATGTGCACTTTACGAGTTTCAGTGGGCTGATTGATCTATTGGCTTGTCATGGACTTGAGCGTGCAACCATCCGCTTGATTGATGGATTGGCATGTTTGTTGCAATAATTTATTTATTTGTTTTCCTTAAATTTAGAGCTCTTGTGGTGAGAAATGTTTTCGGAAGTCTTTCTAAAGTAATGCCAACATAGAATGATTGGTTTTATTTTCCTTAGAAGATAATTTTTAGTATATTCCTGCCTAAAATCAAATTTTAGTGGCATATGGATTTGGAATTTGAAGCAACATAGTTTATCGACCGTGATCTAAACACAGTACACTGTACACTGTACAGTTGTACATTCACACAGACGAAATTCTTTTACGAAATCACTCATTCATTTTACTCAAATTCGAATGATGTTGTTTCGCTTGCGGAAAGTTGCAAGCACATGTTGTTTAATTGCTGCTTTGTTTGTAGATGATTGATTGATTTATGTCATTCCATTTATGCATTTGTGTTTCCTCTGTTCGTTAGTCAGTTGATTGATTGACTGTTTGATTTCAGATTCGCCTTTTTCGAGTTCACGGAGCCGGAGTTTGCAAAGTTGGCCATCCAGGGCATGAACGGCTACAAATTTGACAAGCAGCACACACTAGCGGTAGACTTGTTCATCGATTTCGACAAGTACGCCAGCTATCCCGACGAGTGGGAGGAGCCGGCCGTCCGACCCTTCAAAGAGCATGTACGATTCAGTTGATTGATTCAGTGATCGATAGCAGCAAGCTGACGGTGTTATATTTTTCAATTTCTAGGGTAATCTGCGCTACTGGTTGGAATCAGAGGACTGCTACGACCAGTACCTACTGATCTACGGATCGCACTCGGGGTGCGAGGAAGCTGCAGTGTATGCCAACACGCCGGTCGAGCCAACGCAGCTTGAACACCGTGATGTGAGTACAGGCACTCCTCGTTCGACTGCCAGGCAGACAGGCAGGCAGTAAAAAATTATCGAGAGAAGTGCATACAGTCACTGTAACAGGTTGACAACTCGAGGCCAGCAGATAGCCTTGCAACTGGCATGTAGATGAACTTGCCCGACAGAGTTTCAGGCAGACAGACAGTTGAACAGACAGGAAAATAGTCACACAGGTAGACAGACATGCAGACACATACAAACAGTCGAACAGACAGACAGGCATATAGACAGACAACCAGACAGTAGAACAGGCAGACATCCTGACAGAAGGATGGGTGGGGTGAAATTAGAGACCCATTGACAGACAGACCAGTCAGACAGAAAGGCAGAGAGGCATACATAGATACCGGCTAACGCTAACTGACTTAAACAGTCCAGCATGTAGGCACTAGGCAGATAGGGTAAATTAGATAATTGGTCAAACATGCAACGAGAGAGGCACCATCAGGCGGCCATAAGTCCGGACGAACACTACTTTTCACACTGCCCTTACGCATTCAATCAATCAAGCACATGGTAGCGGCTCACGAATGGTCACCTTTTTTACTCCTTCAGCACTGGACCGATTATCAAGCCATCTGGTCTCCCCTCGGCACCTACCTGGCCACGTTCCATCAAAAAGGTCTCGCCCTTTGGGGCGGGAAGGAGCACAAGCAAATTACTCGGTTTGCCCATCAACACGTATCGGATGCCATGTTCTCCCCGAAAGAACGGTAGGGAAGCCCTGATTCATCAGTTTCTGACTTAATTTAAATATGTTTTCCATTTCTTATCTCTTGTTTACTATGTACTATACGTGCGCCGTGGGTCATTTTTAGGTACATTCTAACTATCCGACCCAAGCCTGACTTTCTGCCGGTGGACGATCAGTCGATGATCCTGTGGGACGTCGTCACGTCGGCCAAGAAGAAGGCCTTCTCGTGGGATTCCAAGGAGCGACCATCAGCCTCGTCTGTCAAGTAAAAACAACGTCTGCCGATTAATTCTTTGTTATTAGTAGTACACTGCAAATTATTGCACAGGTGGAGCCCAGATGAAAACTTTTTCGGTCTGATGTCCAAGGATGCCATCAACATCTACGAAACCGAGGTAGAGACATTTTGCCTGACTAACTGTCCTGGCTTATCTATCTTGTCTAGTTGTCGATATTTTTGTTACATAGAGAATTGTCTCTGTTTTGCTGGCGTAAGAGTTGCATGTCTGTCTATTAAGTCATCCATCTGCTTGCTTGTCTTTGAAGTCATCTGCCTGCCTGCCTGCCTGCCTGATTTGTGTATTTATTAAGCATTCCGTCTCTCTGTATCTTTATGTATTGAGTTGAGTTGTGTACCTGCTTAGTTTCTGGGAAGTTCCTTGAATTCCTTGTCAATCTTTCTGTGTGATCAATTATCTGCCTAGTGGTTGGCTCTGGCTGGGGAGCTCTGTCGCGAAATCTCAGTTCTTTCCCCCATTTACAGACATTCGGTCTGCAAAACAAGAAGAGCCACTCGATCCCCGGTCTGGCGGACTTCACCTGGTCGCCCACGCAAAATTATCTGGCGTACTGGGTCAAGGAGATCACCGACATCCCGGCCCGGCTGGGCCTGATGGACGTGACCAGCCGCACGGACGTCCGCTCCAAACAGCTCTTCAGCGTGACCGACTGCCAGTTCTACTGGCAGAAGAACGGCGAGTACATGGCCGTCAAGGTCAACCGTTACAAGCACATCAAACGAGGCAAAGGACCGAACGCCCCGGTGGAGTACGCTGGCCTCTACTACAATTTGGAGATTTTCGTCCTCACTACCAAGAAGGAGGTGCCGGTGGAGTCAGTGGAAATTCGCGGTACGGGAATGAATTGGGTGCTTTGTGACATGAGTTAGACAGACAGACATGCAGGCAGATTAACACATAGACAGAATTTCGAAGAATTTCAGGCACCAGGTACGACGGACTAACAATTAAGACCACTAGCTGACAAGAGTTTTACTTTTTAAGACATTGTACATGACAACCTGACAAGCAGTCATGCAAACAGACAGTCTTACAGGTGCACTTGGCGATACGCAATATATTCTACGTAGGCGGACTGACCTTTTAACATAATCTTGTTTTTACTACTTCGTAGATCCCATCATCGACATTGCCTGGGAGCCGAACGGTAACAAGTTGGTCGTCCTGACTGTGGCTGAATCCGTGACGTCTGTCAGCTTCTACAGCGGCCGCCTAGATCATAAGTTCGAGTTGATCAGTAAGAACACACTTTCTGTGGCATTTCCCGCATTTTTTCTAATGTAAATTTTCCTGACATGATCTGTCTATTGCGACTGTTTAGAGAAAATTCCGTTGAGACATAAGGTGGATCGGATTTCGTGGTCGCCGATGGGCCAGTTTGTCGTTCTCCACACCTCCGCGAGGTACGAGTCGCATGAAAATTGTTAGCAAGGGGTGGTTAAATTGTTCTAATGTTTTTTGAATTGTGCAGTTCCAGTGTGGGCTACCTTGTCTTCATTGACACGGCGGACTTGTCTATCCTGGCTGATGTGGAGCACTTTGTCCTCTCTGAGGTGCAGTGGGATCCGACGGGTCGGTACTTGACAGCCATTACCATGGGCAACAACAAGGTAATCTAACCTCTTGGTCAAGTCTGCGTATTTGCTGATCCGTCTCGTTGACTCTGTGTTTGTAGATTTCCTTGTCTGTCAGTCCGATTGTCTGTTTGTTTGTCTGTCTCTTCTGTCCGTCTGTCTGTCTGTCTTTTCTGTCTGTCTGTCTGTTTATCTGTCTTGTCTGTTTATCTCTCTGTCTGTCTGGCAAGTTAGCCGTGGGATTGATTCACTGCTGGTTGTTTGTCGCTATCTGTCAGTCCTCTTCTGGATTTCTCTGTCCGTACTCTCTTTTGAAATATTATTTCGACTGGGTTAACAATTTTTCTCTCATCTGATATAGAAAGACAACGGCTACACCTTGTACTCCTTCCAAGGCCGCTACGTCCGCAACGAAAAAGTGGAAGGTCTGTCCATGTTCACGTGGCGTCCGCGACCGCCCACTCTGCTTTCGCTGGAGAAGCAGAAGGAGATCAAGAAGAATCTGAAGAAATACACGCCTGAGTTCGAAGCCAGAGATAAGATGCTGCTGAACAAGGCTTCCAAGGTTCGTGCAGCATGCTGACAGGACAGGACAGGCAGGCAGACAGACAGACAGACAGACAGACAGACAGACAGACAGACAGACACAGAAAGACACAGAAAGACACAGAAAGACAGACACAGAAAGACATATAGACGTGCAGACAGACAGATCTAGTCGAAGGAGTTTCTGATTTTGATCATCCCCACCATTTTTTCTAGGAGGTGGCTGAACGTCGCAAGAGGCAGATGGACGAGTTTATGGACTTCTTGACGGTTAAGCAACACGCGTTCCAAAGCGCTCGACATAAGCGAATCGCTCTGCGCGGAGGTATGTATTATAGAACAAACGGTACAGTCACGTGTGAAACTTTGAGGACAGATGTCCAGCCAGCTGAAGGACAAACAGGCACGATCAGAAGTGCTGGTAGACAGACAGCTAATGCACCATCCAGACACTTTCCAACCAGACATTCAGTCATAAATGTAGTACAGCATCTGGTCAGACAAATGGACAGAGATGCAGTCTGAGCGACAGACAGAAATCACATCAGAATGGTTCTTGTACACATTCTTTCCCTCAGACGGAAATCCAAAGAGGCAGACACATGTCTAGACAACGAGACAGTCAGTCAGTCAAACAAAGTCAGACATAAACCAATCAACCAGAATCTGGAGAGGTAAACGTATGTACTGCGTAGTGAGAGCTATGATGACACGTGCTACCATCCTTGGCCACAAAAATATGCAGATTGACAAACATAAGGGAAGACTAAGCAGACAGGAAGTAAAACTGCAAAGTCAGATCTGCGATACAGTTTACTGAATTTCCCTTATAGGCATGCCCCCGAACACTTGAAAGCCATTTTTTCTTTGCAGGAATCGACACTGAGGAAATCGATGCGCATCCAGAGGAGTTGGTGGAGGAGAAGCTGGAGATTATTCTGAGTGTTACCAGCACCCCTCTGGAGTAGTCCGTGCAAGGATCATCATCAACTGAGCTTTCTGGTCGGCCCGTCAGCCTGCCGGAAAGCTATTGTTTCGCTGTGTGTTTGTCAGGATATTCATCGACGTTCGTGTTTTCCATTTTCCAATTAGAGAGAGGAGAGAGAGAAGGATCATACGCGTCACCAACTAATTGCTTCTATTCTCATTCTTTTCTGGTTGTGTCTTTACACATTAATTGGGTTTGTCTGCGTCATTATGCCAACCCATTTTGCTCGCAACGAAATTGTAAGCGGCAGGGCTTGTATTGTTCGTTGCTTTACCACATCAGTGACTCCTTCATTGATTTTTAATAACATTTCGGAAAAGAACCTGGGAGAGGCTTTTGCCTGAAATGGCGGGTAACTGTGGCTGGGTGAAGCACGCTTTAGCGGGACAGATAGACAGATAGGCAGACTGATATATTTATATATATATAAGGGGCAAGTCACACCCCGTCCTTGAGGGGTGACCCGTGATCGCTGTTCGACGGTCTGGCAATGATGTCGATTATCCAGCATTATTCATTATCCTCTAGAATTGAAATCTTTACTTCCAAGAGCTGATTGTCTTCCGGGACGCCACTGAACTGAACGAAACTCGTGTGTGCCGGAACTTGTAAGCAATGCATAATTCCCTTGTTGAGCTTTATTAATTAATGCATAGGGCCCGCAATGCCAGGCTGTCCAGCTCGTCTCCGCTACTATATAATCCGGAGTACGTGTCCGGAGTTCTCCAACTAGTACTGTCATTCCTCTGAATCTACTCTGAAACTTGTTTATGCCTGTCTGTGCGTCCGTTGCACCGCGTTAGGTCTGCTCTTTTCTATTTGCCTGTGTGTGGGTGGGCTCGGGTTTCTGCTCTTGCGATCGGAGCCGGGACCACAACCAACTATGGAGGCCGTGGAGCCGTCTCACAAGGTGAGCTTGCTCTGAGCTCTCTAACCATACGGGCATTGTGCATGGCATAGTACAGTTTTAACCCCTACAGGTGCAGAGTACCGATACTCAAGCGACACACGTAATGGAACGCTGGACTAACCGTAGCACCCGAAATGCTACCTTCAATGCCAATCTATTGTCCGACCATTATATTGCTGATCCCATCAGCGAGAATGCAAAACTTAACCGCCTCCTCCTCATTCCAGTGCTTTCCATCGTCATATACTTCCTTGGAGTCCTCTTCAACGGGACCGTCCTCGCGGTATTCGCGAAGAACCCGGCACTCCGCACTCCCTTCAACGTCTACGTTATCAACCTCTTCCTGGGCAATCTCGGAACAATCGCCTTCCAGCTGCCCTTCACCATCGTTCATCTTGCCACCGGGCTGCCGGAGCGACCTCGGTGGCTCTACAACGACAGCGTCTGCAACCTCTTCATCTGGGCCAGTCAAGGCATGGTGTCCTGCCCAACCGGCTGCCACAAACTCATCGCCATCAGTCGGCTGTGGGCAGTCCTCTTCCCCATTCATTTTCGCACCCATCACTCGCTCTGGACAGCTGTATGTTTGTGCGTCGTGGCGTGGGTGGCGATCGGAGTGTTCGGCCTCATCGGTATGGCGGTCGACGCGGTCCTCTACCGGAAATCCATCGTCCCGTACGTCTGCATCTTTAACGTCAAGGCCATGCCCGTCTTTTGCGCCATCGCGCTGTTCTTGTTCGTTGTTCTGCCGGAGGCGGTCGTGGTAGCATCCCTCCCAATCATCGGGGTCGTGAAGTTGTCGCGCGGTCGAAAACAACAACATCGTCGACATATTGGCCCCGTTCTGCCTAACAATGGCCAAGCTGGAGGACCTACAGCTGGTGCGCATCGTTGTGTTCCTGGACATTGTGACCAGGGATTGCACTTAGCTAGCCTTGTATATTTGCTAGCTAAGATGAATATCACCCGTTCACGACAGTGGCACAAATAGGGGGCGGAGCGTACAGGGGCAAAGGAGCGAAGCGAAACCCCCTAATAAAAAGTAAATATGTAACAAATGCAAATCTAGCTAAACATAATTTTTGAATGATGACTGAATCTTACTGTAAGTGCGTCAAATTTATTTGATACTTCAGAACCGGGCCGTTGAACTTGACGAGAGAGAACTTGACGCCTGATAAAGTTTAGGTGACCCCTGCGGGCACTCAGTTTCACTCAGGAAGACTGCGGACACTTAGTTTTCACTTAGTTTGTCTGCGGGCACTTAGTTTAAGTTACACTTAGTTTTTTAAATATACACTTAGTTTAGGCTGAGGACACTAAGTTTTGATATTAAATAAAATTAATGCAGATTTTTGTATCTGTTGTCATACAAACCGATGTACTACACTAAAGAACTGCAGTGCAGTTTTCGGCTTCAAGTTCCTGCGTTGGTTTTTTTATGATCTCGTTATACTCCTACTCAGTTCTACCGCTCAACTAGACTATCTGCGACTTTTATAGACTACGATTATATATGTCCCATAATCTGAGTTGATCAGCAAGAGTGTTTTTGCATACGAGTTGGCCTGCAGGAAGAGGGACCCTACCAATGGATCGTTCAGCGGGAAGGTACTACGCAATTGGGTCGCTAATTCTTTCAAGAACGGAAAATTGGGCGAAGTCAAGCGTAGACCCGGCCGCGGGTACGGTTCACTTACGGAGTCGAGTATGATGTGACCATGACATACGAAGAGGCCACAGAGTACGAAATTCAACGTGTCCAGGTTCTTACCAGAATGAGCCGATGATTGTCAACGATCATACAGTCATCGATGTGATTGAAGTCTAAACTTTCTTCCAATGACTACTTTCCATGATCTCTAGTGTGAGCCTCAACCAGATCCCTACTGCCCTCTACTGCTATACGAACAAATACATACAATTCAAGTCCCATTACAAATAAATAGTAAAACTAAGTGCCCGCAGCCTCAGACATATACTCATAATTAATTATGAAAATAAGTGCCCGCAGTGAAAACTAAGTAAAAACTAAGTGTGTGCAGACTTCCTGAGTGAAAGTAAGTGCCCGCAGCTGTTACCTAAAGTTTAACAGATGTCTATGACCAGAATGTCTGGAACAGTCTGTCTATCTGGTCAAAATGTCTGTGGGGACAGTATGTCCACAGCCAGAATGTCTAGGGACAGTCTCTCCAACTGGCCATAATATCTGTGAAGACAAAATGTCTAGGGGATAGTCTCTCCACCTTGCCATAATATGTGAGGACAGAATGTTCACGGCCAGAATGTCAGGTGACAAAGAGTTGGGCGGGACGTACAAAAAGGACACAATCCCTGCAGGACAGAATGTCAAGGGACACAACGTCGTTACGCCTCTATAGCTGTAGTTGCAGTGGTGCCGCGACCGGCGGCGGCCAGCAGTCGCACGCGCTGCCCATCAGTATGGTGGTTTGCTGGACTTCCAATCTGGTCTACACGACTATGTCGGTCATTCGGCCGGGTGTGCGTCCTGCGGAAGCCTTTTGGAAGGCCCAGCTGATGATTTTCACGCTTCAGCCCGCCCTCGATCTTCTTCTATTCCTGCTAGCTCTGCCCACTTTGCGAATGGGTGTCCGTGGGCTTTGTATTTAATACCGATGGAGAGAAGGATGGCAGAAGAGCAGCTAGTCACCCACTTATGATAAACATTTAACCGGGGTGTAGATTTCAACTGAAAGGTCTGGCCTGCTAAACGATCAAATAAATTTCCTATAAGTCGACCCCTTGAGACCTCGTTTTTTACCTTCCGAGACCGCTTCAGTAACTCTGTCTGTCTATCTGTCTGTCTGTCTGTCTGTCTGTCTGTCTGTCTGTCCGATTGCGAGTGCCTATGAGCTCAGGGGTACGTGCTCTGCCTAACGCCACTATGGCGAGGGTTCAGTCCCCGTACGCATGGTTTTCTAAAAACTTTCTCACTGTCCGGCTAATCATGCCAACTCACTTTGTGGTCAAGGATAGACCATTTGGGGAAGACTGGTCATTGATCAACGAAATGCGGCGCAGTTCAGAATAGCATCCCTTTTTCGGTTTGAATTATGGATTAATTTTAGTATGGACAAAAAGATAGACCCGCGCCCGAAAAGTCACGCGATTTCCATTTTAAAACCAGTACAGTCAGTTCCCATTATCCCTGAATTTCACTGAAATTAGATTTCTTCTTCTTGTAGTTCATGTGGATGTTCAGAAACTCTTCCTGGATTGCATCCACGAGTTTAATCATCGGAATTCCAACGGCGTGGGTTTTGGGTACTCTCCTTCAATGCCCGTTGCCGATCCCGAAATCCCGTTTGCCTGTGAAGGGTTCTGCTCGTGATGCCATTCCTACTGATCTGGTGCTCAACAATCCCGTACACTTCAGCGGACACAACTTTTCGGTGCATCTTTCCCGAAATGGAGAATGTTGTGAGGGGTATACTATGAGCCCGCAATTGGTATGGTTTGCTAAAGGGTTAAATACGTTTCTCCAGATCTACCTCTTCACACTTGAAAACTTGTTTTTGTCCTTGCGGGAATCAAAACTGTAGAAATTAGCGCGATTCAAGACGTGGGTGGAGGAGTAATTGGCGATTACTCTCAGCGTTACCAGCACCCGTCTGGAGTAATCCGTGTAAGGGATTATCCTCAGCCGAGCTTCCGGTTGGTCACGAGCCTGCCGGAAAGCTATTCTTTTGCTCTCTGTGTATGTCAGGATATTCATCGACTTTCGTGTTTTTCATTTTCCAATTAGAGAGAGGAGAGAAAGAGAAGGATCATACGCGTCACCAACTAAATGCTTCTATTCCCATTTCTTTCTGGTTGTCTCCTTGCGCGTTAATTTGGTTTGTCTGGGTCATTTTGCCAGCCCATTTTGCCCACAGCTACATCGCAAGTGACCGGGCTTGTATTTTCCGTTATTTGACCGCTTAAATGACTCCTTCATTGATTTTTAAATGTCGATTTTTAAATGTCGATAGATTACGTGGAAGAGACTCTTGCCTGAAACGGCGGGTAATTGTGGCTGGGCCTTTGGCTGGAGCACGTTTGAGCGAGACAAAAAGACAGACAAACAGACAGACAAACAAATAGGCAGACAAATAGGCAGACAAATAGGCAGAGTTGGTGGAGGAAAGACTGGAGATCATTCTCAGTGTGAGAAGCTCCCTTTGGAGCACTTTGTGCGAGGGATTCTCCTCAATCTAGCTATCCGGTCGGCCGCGAACCTACCGGAAAGCCATTCGTGCGCAGTATGCTGTAGCTGTGTGTTTGCTAGGATATTCATCGAATCTCGTATTTTTCAAATTATAATTAGACGAAAGAGTAGCGAGAGAGAGAAAACGGTCACAAGCATTACGAGCTAATTGGTTTTCTTCTCATTCGTTACTGCTTGTCTCTTGCGTAGCGGTTGAGTTTGTTCGTATCATTATTTGGACCATTTCCGCAAGTACATGCTAATTGGCATGGCTTGCCCTGCCTTTCCTCTAACTGGACCGCTGCAATGATTCCTTCATCGATTTTTAATAAATTTAGAGAGATAACCTGGAAGAGGCTCTAGCACAAAATGGCGGGTAATTGTGGCTTGGCCTCTGGGTGGAGCATGTCTTAGCGTGACAAATTATAGGGTGAGACATAAACTGGCGGCCTCTATTTTCGATCTTCTGGTTGTCACGTGCTTGTTTTATCGTTCAACAGACAGACAGGCAGGCGGGCAGACAGCTAGACAGACCGCTAGGCAGGTAGGCAGGCAGACGAACAGACAGACAAACGAATAAATTTACTCACAGCCAAACAGGCAAATTGCTGACAATTCAGACCTCTCAAACAGACAGTCACAATTTGGCGGGGATTCAAGCACTAAGATGAGCATGCAAACGTAATAAATAACCGATACAAAGGTACGTCAATTGGGAGTGACATAGGCAATTAGGATGGCTCGCTAGCTACTGAGTGTGTTCTACCTGTGATCTGCTGTTTGTCTGTAACTCTTGTCTGTCTGACCACCATATGCATGTCATGTGAGACTGTTTGCCTATATCGATTCGTGATTTTCATCCCTTCGGCCTATTATTGTCTGCAGTTGAGGTTTATTGTCCGTGTCGTCGAGGGAGTGGTGTGACTCGAGTATCAAAATAGCAATGTTATTTTATTAAACATGGACACATGATTGGAATTGCTGGAAATTTCGATTTTCTTTGTCAAAATATCATCCGCCATGACTGAGGAATTAGTCACGGATAAGGGATTTGTGGTGGTTCGCAGTCCCTCACAGCGATGCGGTGAAGTGTCGGGATCCGGTACTCGGGAATAAGCCTTAATTTTCCGCTGCCGAGAAGGGATCTATAATTGTGTGGAATTATTGTGTGGTACGAATGAAAGCTCGGCTAAGAATGGTTTATATACGACAGGCAGTAAAGCCCATCGAACCATGTCAAACCACGATGCTAAACAATGATAAACTGCCGTTTTATGGAGCTATTCCCAGCACGATCTATAACTCTCAGCCCAAATAGAAAGATTGGTTAGAGTACGAGTACGTATACGTTGCACAGTTCAGACGGCGTTTTTATGTCAAATTAAAAAAGACTCGTCTTGCATTGCAGGAAAACCTTAGATTTATTGAGATCCGTGAAAGGCGTGGGTGGCGCCAAGCGCGTGAACCGGAAATGGCAGGGATTTTTTAATGGGCACTTCCATTAGCGGTTTTTATTTGAGGATATCGTAGACAAAACAATGTTTGATTTGCAGCCTATTCTGCTTACGATGTGGATGAACGAGAAAGTGCTTGAACAAACGTGCTTGTCTCTAAGTACGTTTGTGGGTTCTTACGACAGACAATCTGGCATAAAACAATATGTTCAATTTCTAGGTACTCTGTAGATTCTTTTGATCAATTTTTAAAAGAGAATTCTTGAACGAACTTGCGCATCTGTCTGTCTGTCATTCTGTCTGTCTGCCTGTCTGTCTGCCTGCCTGTCTGTCTGTCTGTCTGTCTGTCTGTCTGTCTGTCTGTCTGTCTGTCTGTCTGTCTGTCTGTCTGTCTTTCTATCAGTCTGTCTGTCTGTCTTTCTATCTGCCTGCCCGACTGTTTGTACAGTTGCTTATCGACCAGCTGTCTGTACATTTTTTGTATTTGCCTGTAAGTTTTTCACTGCAACTCTAAAGCAATCAAGAAGGACTACCCAAAAAGCCCGCAAACGACCAAAGCGCCCAACAGAGTCCGTCAGCCTCACTTCCGCCTTTTCGACTACCCTCTCCCTCCCGTGGGATAAAATCAAAATCATGCACCATTCATGAACAGGAAACCCGACCGGTCGTCCCCTGCCATCCTTACCCGAGACACTATAGTGTATACAAACACACACGTACACACACAAACATTCGGATCTCCCTGTATATATGTATACACACACACACACACACACACACACCATTTTGTGTGACGCAGATTACCCATCCACATGAAAAGCGCCACAAAAAATCGAAAACGGTTCTTCACAAGGGAGTGCCACCACCATAGGCCATAGTGTATCAAACGAGGTCCCCCCTCACTCACACACATGCACAGTCAGTCACGGTTCCCTTGCGCGTACTCGCTCTTCCGTTTTCGGGAGCCGCATCCGTTCGTGCCTGCCATCCAGCCTCTCCATAAAGATCGAACGTTAACCCCTTGGCCTTTTTTTCCCTCTCGCCAAACTTAGAGATCCGCTGACGCCAGCGTAGGGGGTACTCTAACATACGAGTACTTCAATATATATATGCGATGGATAGTACCACCCTGTCGTGTTGTCCAGCAGAGTACTAACACCACCATCTGTTGATATCGTTATGATGTGTTTACCTAAAGAATGTGTTTGAAGAAGACATGTCCCCCTTATGTCTGTCTGTCTGCCTGACTGTCTACATCTGTCTGAGTATGTCTGTGCGGTTCGCACACCAGCTGTGCGAGCGCTTTGAATTTTGAAGTCTCTCTCTCTCTACATTGTTTACGCTTTGTTGAGGACCTTAATGGCGGCGCGCCAACCCGACCACAAAAGCTGTGGCTTAAGGCCCTGAACCCACGGCCCATAGGCCCGCGCAACCCAGTCCGCGACCCAATCGAGACATAGGCCGTCCGAACCACATTCACGTGGTTCCCTCTGTGTACTGTGGCCGCGCATGTACGGACAGCACTCTTGTGTACAGTGTGTATGGGTGAAAAACGAGACCTCGAGCTACATACTCCGCTAATGTAGGTAATGTATGTCTGGGTCGATGGATGGCCTGGCTCTCCGTATTGCTCATAGGCATAGTGATTCACGAATCACGTTGGCAATTGAGTAGTCGATAGATAGAGTCATCGGTTTTCATTTACAAGTCATACCACATCACCAGCACCAACCAACTAGCCTAATTCGTGACACCCCCACATGTGTCGGGGAGTATAACGAACCCGTACTGTGTATATGCTGGCATTACACGCATGCGACCGACAGCCGCGTAATTTGCTCTGTTGAGAGGTTCTGTGTGGGACCTTTTTACGAGTTTACTCGTTTACGCGATTTCTCACTGCATTAGTCTTGGTTTTCTGAGTGTGTCTGTCGGACTGACTCGGCCAGCAGTGTGTTGATTAATCAGTACGTGCGCTTTTTTGCGGTCCGTCATCTGCTGGCAAAGAAAAACAGTTAAAGATCGACTTTTAGGAGGATACATCCTTTTTTCGGAAGTTATATTGTTTTTTTCTCGGATACCTTTTGTATGTTTGCGGTGCCGGGTAGCAGTTGCGCCTTGGCTTGCGGTCAAGAAGACCATCCGGCAAACGTGGCGGCGGTAACAGCGCGAACCAAGGACCTGCCGGTTAAGCCGAAGAAGTGGGGTGCTACTACCAGCGGCGGCCATTGTCCGTTAGCTGCGTCCACCTCGGATATTCGGCTTATTTCCGGATTAATCAATCATTACTGGTAAGCCTGACATGGACGAGTACTAATTACAAGGATACCTGGTACATTCGTAGATGTTATGGCTATGGCAATAATAAGACTATTAAAAATTATATTTATATACCATTTATTAAATTATTTACTATCAAATTATATGTAGTACCATTTATTAAGTTTCATATATTACTATATGTAGCGCCATTTATTAAATTGTATTTTATTAAATTATATTATCAATTATGTGTAATACGTTTTATTAAATTAGATATTAAATTATGTGTAGCACCATTTACCGGAATAAGTTCATATTTCACCCACCTATTAAAGATAAGATAATGGCACTAAATTTTCTTACGCTGCAACATTTTTTATGAGCAAAATAAGATGTGGAAATTATTTAATTAAATTTAGTTTCCACAGTACAGTATTTAACTGCAGGGTTTTTTGTTAAGAAATTTCCGCCAAACCATCCGATCTGGAATTCCCAAATTAATACAGCTATATTTATTATTTGCTCTTTGTTGTTTACTGCTGTTTGTCGTTTTCAGTTTATGTTCACCTGTGTTGTTAGTTTATTTAGTTAATTTCCGCCAATCCCTCTCGAAGCTCTAGAAGACAGAAGAACGGACAAGTATAGTGCCGGCTAAAACTGCTACTTTTGATTTCCAGTTGAACAAGTGTTTGATTAAGTCAATTGAAGAGAGCCAAAGTGGCAGAGAAAACTTGATAGACTAGAGAGACAACTGTTATTTTGTTTCGTTCTGAGTCATCCCTCGGTGCTGTCAAGTGGCAAGCACGACGAGCGCGGCTACTCATCCAAGACGATCCCCGGATCACCATACAATTAAACAACAAACTTTTGTTGGGGGATATTGGGTAATCGGTTGATCGGGTTAAGCCGCCCCTGCAAATTTCACGAAATTTAAAGTCAGTCATCCGGTCAGATTATTCACGCTGTTTTCTGTTCATTGCTGTTCTCCGCAGCTCTGAATTCTTCTGAATTAATAAATTTCACATGAAAGATGCTCTATGTGCCTCACCCATTCGAGCCTTTTAAGAACGTGAAAACACAGCGTCCTGTCAGCTATCTGTCTATCTATTTGTCTATCTGCTGTCTATCTGCTGTCTGTCTGTCTGTCTGTCTGTCTGTCTGTCTGTCTGTCTGTCTGTCTGCTTGCTTGCCTGTTTGTTTGTTGGGTGGATGAGTACCACTTACATATAGTCTTCCATATGAATTTGTTGACAATTCCAGCAGAAGAATACAGAATATGAAAAATGGAAAGAGCACTTCCGGTGTGGGGAAATTTTCGCCGAATGGCTAGCCATATCGGAGCACCACCAGGCTCGACGTCAGGACTTCTTTGTAATGTGTGGAGCAAGTTCAGAGAGATAACGATAAGGGCGATTGCGTAATCCGATAGAAACATTATAAGAAATGAATGGGGCCACATCAAGTAGCCTTCCACTGGGCGGGGGAGCATCCCATGAGATTACACGCAGAGTCAAAAGGATGTTTACTCCAAGGACGACACAGCTGCGTTGTCGTTGCCCCGCAAACAGATGCTGGCTTTAAGTACCAGACGGGGTAGTAAGGAAGTCAAACACTGCGACCTTCGCACTTCCTTCAATGAAAGCAATCAAATCAATGTTTCTTGCGCTGCGATAGGAAAGTGACCGAGAGTGAATGGGTTCTTCGAAGAACCCCTGATTCAGTATCGAAGTCAGTGCTAGTACGAGACTCGTAGACTCGTACCGACATTTTTAACTAAAGGATTCTAAGAACATCTATACTCTTTCGTGTATCATATAGTCAATATTCGATACAATGTTATGCAGTTAAAAGGTTAGGAACTCAGGAACTTAAAGCTCCTAACAAAGCAGTGATCTTACGAAAAATCGGTAGTTGTTGGGAATTCTTTTGATTTATACGACTTCTTATTCGAGAGAAAATCTCACAAACTCTGCTGCTCGTTTCAATGCAGGAAGGATTGTTGGAGTGTCGGAGTACCGGCACGCCGGACGTGTGGACGAGCTCGTTGCCGTTCTTTGGGACGGAAAGATACCGTGACACGCTTTATGTCTTTACACAGCTGAACTTGAAGATGATTACAGTATTGCCTGGTAAAACTTTTGATATCGCGGCTATATACGATTAGGAGGGTCGTAAACACAGATTATGTAAACACAAAACCAGGTCGAGTAGACCTGCAAAATTCGGTTCAGTACGGCGGTACCTGGAGGAAGTGTACCATTCGACTGCCGTCGTTCAGTTTGACCACAACCACGTTAACTTTCTTTTAGGAAGGGAGGGATCACGGGATGTTGACTAGATCGAAGAGCGGTCCAGCAGATCTTCATCAAGTCAAGTCTAAACGAACGCATCTAATTGTGCTGAATTAGTCTTTTTCTAGTCGGTTTATCATTGCCGAAAGCTAATTCAGCATCTCAAAAACTAATACCCAGTTCCAGATTGTGGAATGAATTCGGAAAAGAACCAATTCGTTCTGTGAGGCTTGCAGTGTTGTTTTAACTATATTTAAAAGGTATTTAAATGGGACAAAAACTAAACCAACAAGCCATTAGATTTTTCAGTCAACTAAAAATTAGTTGCTAAGGATTTTTGG
Organism: Hypsibius dujardini; assembly: GCA_001579985.1. Lineage (NCBI taxonomy): Eukaryota > Metazoa > Tardigrada > Eutardigrada > Parachela > Hypsibiidae > Hypsibius > Hypsibius dujardini. The sequence continues at coordinate 37,465 of LRSR01008470.1, forward strand.
TTTAGTTTTTTTTGTAATAGTTCAGTGATAGTTTAGTTATAGCTAAAACTTCTAGTCTAGTTTTAGTCGAAATTAGTTGACTAATTTTGGATTTTTTTGTATTTCCCAGTTAAATTTATGTTTAGTAACTAAAACTTTAGTCTATTTTTTTAATCATATTCGAGAAATTAGTAACGAAAAGTTTTAGTTAGTTTTTTTCTTTCTTTTAGTTTTCCCATGCCTAAATGCAGTGAAAATAAAGTACGTAATTGGGCAGTCTCCCCTACCCGCGAAATGATTGATTTCAACTCTTTTTCGATATCCACCCGACCTGTCAAAACTTCAAATGAAACGCTGTGAAGTGTGAACTGCAACACACAAAAACACAACAGCTGATATTATTGTTTGTCCTCTGTTGCTTGGTTGTTTGTTTTATATTCTGTTATCCCTCTTTTTTCCTGCCATTATTAATTGCCCCACTAGCGATCAATTGTCATCTGTTAGAAAGCATGTCTCACCTCTTACCTCAACCTCATCATCCTCTTACCTAGGTCCGCATCATCCTTATCCCTGGACAGCTGTAGTGGTGGTGGAGGGATGGCCCATTCCACGGGAGGCTCTTCTGTCAACACCGACACTGTCGACGGCGTCACAGGCGGCGGCTCCGCGTCCTCCTCCTCACGCCATCACAATGATGAGCCCGCGGTGCTGCAGAAGAAGCTGGCGAAGATTGACAAGTGTATCACCGCGGAGGAGGCCCTTCTCGCCTCCATCCAGGACAAATTAATCCAGCTGGGCATGCTGCAGCAGGATGAGAAGCACCGTCAGACCCGCACAAGGGAGCTGGAGCAGGCTAATGATAAGGCATCCCGCCACATTGAGGAGTTCAAACGGAAGAAGCGCAAGTATGAGCAGGCGTTGAAGGCCCACGAGGAGGGAGTGGTGTTGCGGCTGCGGGAAGAGAAGGAGAAGGATGCAGCAGCTGCTGCGGCCAAAGTGACGAAGAAGGAGACGCGCGATGTGAGGAGTGGCTTCAGTTTGGACCGGAAGGACGCGGGCAAAATGTTGAGTTTGATTAGCAGGAACAGCCGCGGGGAGAACGGGAGCGCCAGGTAAGGGCAAGTCTTTTTTTGAGGGAGACAGAACAAGTTGGTGAGATAGTTGAGCGGTTGATTGACTTATTAACGATTTTTTATTTTCAAGGGCTTTGCCTTCTCTGATTGATTGATTTAATGGTTTTAGTTTTATTCGATTTGTCCCTTTTTTTGGTAATTTATTGTTGCATGATTGATTGAGCATTTTCAATTGTTTGATTTCTCGTGTCCGAGTTTTGAAAAGAATTTATGTGAGTACTTGTCTCGTATCACACTCGCACTTGACGTTCGACACAGTCGATGTGACGGAATCGCGTATCTATCGCTTCAATCAACTAAGCAACCAAAGTATTCGCCATTCAATCAAGCAATCAAGTGACGAAATCAACCAACCGATTCCCTCCTCAATTCGCTTCGTTCCGCTCCGTACAATGGGAAATAGGTTTCAGATGACGTAATGGACTTGGAAATAAATGAAAAATAGGGTAATGTCATGAGATTTTAGAAATATCGAATAATGCAGGCATAGACGCGTCTAGACCTTCCAGTACGGGGGAGCAAGATTTTTAATTTTAAATATATTAAATATATTGGTATGGTTTTGCTATTTTTACTCTAAAAAACGTCAGGGGGTACCATTGGGTCACTTTTCGATTTCGGACGAGGGGGGGGGGGACAATTGCCCACTTGCCACCCCCTAGGACGCGCCACTGAATTATGCAGGCAGATGTTTGTGTCTGTCTGTCGGAGTGCCTGCTGACCACTGGGCAGAAAACGTTTCACACAGATTTTTTCTAATCCTGTTTCCGAAATCCAGACCGCTTGAACTTGCACAGCAAAGCAGGGTTATGAAAATTGTTGGCCATTCGGAGTAAGGTGACGAAGGGAGGCGAACGAGGAGAAATCGGCAGGGACCTGTGAAGAAGGGAACAAGTTGAAAAGATGACTGCGCCTTGAGGTCTGCCACTCATTTCCCCTTCATTTTGCCTTCATCCAAGTCTGGCGCCCATGGTGTCAGACTGTGGGAAACTCAACGGTGGATTAGAGGCATATGGGGCAAGTGTGAGGGGAGCGTGAGAAGTTGAGTAAATCTCCGGGAAACTTGGAAGGAAGAAGAAATGTGTTGTGGTGTGAAGTGAAGGGTAGCACAAGGCACTGATTGGTTGATCAATCATGAAAGAAGACGCTTCGAAATTTGGCTTCATGCTACGCGATTAAGTTGATTTTTTAAACGTTCCTTTTATTCGTTAAACGAGTTTTATTATTATCGTCATTTCGGCAACATTAAAACATCAAAATGCATTTAATAATTTTAGTGCTTTTAATTCCTAGGTTCCTTGGCACACTTAGATGCTCGTCCTATGAAATCAAACATTTTTTTCAGTTAATTTAAAATAAAGTATTATGGCCTCTTGTAAATCACTATTTAAATTTATCTAACAACAACATAAATGCTAGTCCTTTCACTTGTTTTAAGTTAAGCAGTACATTTTGTGAATCTGGCGGTCGATTGATTGTTGATTGGTGTTTCGCCATAATTGAACTAATCAGGCACGTCTGTCCTGAAGGCACGTTTTTGAATTTGATTTTCATTTCACCCTTCAATTCACGATTTTTCCATCAAGGGCATTAATAATTAAATACTGTTTTTGTTTATTTGTTGTGTTTTCTCAAGGTCGAAGGATTCCCGCGGCAGTAAGGACGACTCACCCGCTCCACTGGGCGGTGACACTGTCAATAACACCACCCCCGGATTCCTGCGGGTCCTGCCGTCGGAAGTCAGCCTGAGCTCGCTAGAATCGGACAGCCAGGAGAGCCTGAAGCGACAACGTCGGCTCGATGAAATCAGCCAAGTGGTGGACGGGAAGCTGGAGCCCCTCGCGGAAGACATGCACGACCTCAAGGGGAAACTGGACCAGGTAAATATTTGATTGGCTGCGTCTCTGGCTGTATGTCTGTATGTCTGTCTGTCTGTCTGTCTGTCTGTCTGTCTGTCTGTCTGAGGATTAGTCTGTGTGTGATAGCAGGGCGCGTTTGCTCTTTGTGTTCGATGGCTGAGGGAGAAAAAAATGTATCAGAATTCAATAAGACCGATCGATGGGACGGGTGAAGGAAGAAATATGTGTCCATTCTTTTTGTGGGCTGTGGAATAAGAGAGCGGCACGAGGGAGCGCTTTGGGTAATTGAATTTTTGTTCAAAAGATATGGAAATGTACGGCTGTCGGTAGGATGCGTGGGGTTGTCAGGGAAGTAGGTGCGGCACAACATGGTTTATTATAGTGGTTAATTTTAACCTCTTGATCAAATCGTTTTGCCGATTGTGTGTAGTGAGGGTGTGTTATATATTTTGTGAATTGAAAGTCTCGGTCTGTTGTTTGCATGACTCTTAGTCATTAAGAAACACGAATCCGAGATGCTTTGTAATGTAGTCTATCTGTCCGTCCTTTTGTGCTGATGCTGGCCATGTCTGTCTGCCTGTTCGTCCGCCTGCCTTTTTTCTGTCTGAACTTTACTGTCTGTCTGTCTGTCTGTCTGTCTGTCTGTCTGTCTGTCTGTCTCTTTGTCTCTATTTGTCTCTATTTGTCTGCGTGCCTGTCCGCTTGTTCGGCTATTTGTTTGTCTACTTTCTGCTTGTGAGGTGGGTGTTGCGGGTTGTGGGTGTTGCGTGTACCTCGTGATTTTCGTACCTTTTCTTTTTCTGATGTCTCTTTTTCTTCATTTTGTCCAATTAGATTTTCAAGTTGTTGGAAGACGGCAAGTCGGAGATCAACGAGGAACGTAAAGCCAACAACGCCATCTTCGAGGACATTATCCGCCGGTGCACTTACGTAGAAGAGCAGATTCACGACTTGATTGAGCTGCACCAAAAGGAGACTGCCGAGACCAAGACGTACCTCGTTGACACGCAAGACAAGATGAACTACGTCTTCCATGAACGTGTCCGTGACATGAAGGACGAGATCACAGGCCTGGTTACGCGCATCGCTAAAATCGAACATCGACAGAAGGAGGACGAATCGCTGGCGCGGACGGAGGCGGCCAAGAGTGTCTTTGGGGAGATGGCCTTCAAAATGGTGGATTGCGTTCTGCTCTTTGGTCAATTGGTGCGTTCATATACGATAGAATTCTAAACTGGCAATCAGGCACACAGAGAGGCAGATAGATAGACGCCTAGACAGACCGACAGACAGACAGACAGACAGACAGACAGACATATGTTGATAAAGAAGGAGAATGAAAGACACGTGGATAGTCTGTAACTGATTTTAATTGCTCTTGTGCTCTTGGTAGGTTATAGCCGTGGTGGGAGCCATCAGTCACTTCTTCCAGATGACTTCGGAAAATAGCACGAGGTTGGTGGTATTCTTAGTGGGCGTGATTGCCGTTCTCGTGGTCTTCCAATTCCGGGAAGAACTGCCGTACCACCAAGCTGTGACCGACTGGGCGGACAGCGCCCTCTCTCGGCTGCAGAATCTTCTTCCGGCTCGCTTCGCTCGCATCTTGGGTGTGGTGGATTCGTCATCGATACCGGATGTTAGTCCAAAGATTTAACAAAGGAGCAGTCTTCCCTCTACTGCTCTGTACTGTTTTCTTGCCTGATGCTCAAGAAACATTTTAATTAATTCAATTTAATTTGCCATTAATATTTTCCTTCGTCTGCACATTATCTGTGTCACCATCCCATTCTCTCTCTCGCTCCCCCTTCCCTCTTTCATTGTTTTGAACGGATTTTTTTAAATATCTCTTATCACGCGGATTTGGTTTTTTTCTCTGGCTCCTCTTTTTGATGGTAATAACTTGGCAGGCGCTGCTCTTCTTTTGATCTGGCTAACCCTTAGGTAGTTTGGAGCTGTTGCAGACTCTTTCACCCGACGAACTGGTTTTTTCTTCCAGCGCGCGGTGTGTGCTGTGATTTTGTACTCGGGTATTTTTTGAGAGATTTTATTGTTTATTGCCTTTTGTTTGTGTGCTGTGACGGAACTGGCGTAATCTTGTGGGTCAGCAATCCGAAGTCGAATTACAAGAAAAAGAAAACGAGCGATTGTAAACAACTGCCATACGACATGGTTGACTGGCGCAAGCAGAGACTCAGGCAGGCAGGCAGGCAGGCAGGCAGACAGACAGACAGATAGACAGACAGACAGACAGGAAAACAGACAGACAGACAAACAGACAGACAGACAAGTAGGCAGGCAGGCAGGCAAACAGGCAGACAGATAGACACATCAACAACGACACACAGATACACAAACACGCCTTGCTAGACGTGTGTCTGTCGATGTGTCTGTGTTGATCTATAGCAGACAAAAAGTTGGATTCAACACAACCGCATCTGAATAATCAAGTGCCCCCTGCCACTCGATAACCTCCTACACGGAAAGAAGAAATGTTCCGGCCTACTCAGAACCCCACATTAAACTGGCTTAGCATAAACCGATCACCGCCTTGCGATAACAAAGCCCAATACAATGTCGTCGGACCCAGCAATCATGTTCACCCAAAAGTTGTTGGAGGTGCACGTGCATGGCCGACATATCTTCTTCTTCGGCGGCGGCAGTGGCGCCTTGAAAACTGCCGACGACGGCGGACGAACCTGCTGATAATGACATCTTACTCTCACGCGCGGTCCGTCTATCGCTCAAGGCCGCGAAGGCCGCCACTGCACTACTGTACACACATGCATTATACCGTACCAGTACATTACGGTTTCACATCCACAAAAGAGCGCTCGGGTACTTTCTAACATGACCCTCAAGAAAGACATACCGTTAAACACTAAAACTCATACACCTTTGAGTACAAGTGCTAGAAGCTAAGCAGATATACATAGAGAAGGAACGAGATGAGAAAAATACAACGAGTGCGTATCCATAATGTGAAAGAAAAACGAAAACACACGTGATGACGACACCGCGTTTGTGGTGGTTTTACATGTACAGAGTACATCTTGGCTCTCTCCTCGGCTCCTCTGACTGACTGACTGACAAACTCGAAATCACGGAAAACGGTAGCGCGTTTAAATGCATAAAACTCCGGACGCGGTTCTCAAGCTGTCTTCACTGTACTGCGACGTACAGTAGGCCTTGAACGCACACACATATATATACATACACACGCACTCACAAGGTTCCCCAAATCGATTCGAGAAACGCCGCGGCGTACCCAGCGCGCACCGGGCGAAGAGAAGAGACCGCGGATTGCCGCGTCAGCACTGCGACGACCTAAAGCACTGGTAAGGAAAGTACACGATACTGTGCATAAACCGAGCTGGTGTCGGCCGTGTGGCGTCGCTGTGTATAATGCGCCATTGCTTGGCGCATTCGTTCTTCATACTACACCGTTCCACGGAAAGCCGTATTCTTTTGCCCATAAATTTTACACACTTTTACAAAGTTGTCCCCAAACCGTCATGTATATAAGGATTGACCGAATGTAGGAAGCTTCGGACGGGATAATCGCTCGTATATATATATTTATATATATGTATGTGGAACGTGTATACGTGTATATCGATTGCGCCAGTTTCAGGTCAGCTGGTGGGGGTCGTGGTGGTGTGACGCGCGCGGCTGGTGAACGAGCGCGGAGCGTGTGCAGTGTTTGTTGGGGTTTTTGCGCGGTCTCAAGGTCAACTTGACAATACATTTCTCTGTGTGTGTGTGGCGCGCTTGAAGCAATCGATCAACTGCGCAGACCGTGCGTTTCCACCCTCTCGGCTGCGGGTCTCCATTCCGAGTACCTGCGGAGAGGGTTCCCGGGGAGTCGTCGTTTCACCCCCCTACGGAGGTAGGTCCGTCCGTTCGTACTACTACTATACCCTCTCTTCGTGTGTGTCTTGTTTTGGTATATTTTCACTTTTCTTCCTGCGTAATTTTCCGCGCCTGAGCCTTGCCATTTTTTTCATATATATCGCCGCCATATAACCCGAAGAGAGTTGGACGTAACTTTCGAAGGTTCAGTAGGTGATGGAGATTGCTGGAAGATGTAATTCTCGGGGATGATTTCCGATATGGATGACGCATCAACTTTTCCCGAGGACGGGGGTTAGGGTATTAGTAATGTGTTTTGTTGACTTTGGCCCATGTGATCCTCTGTATAGTGTATGTGATGCCATTTCGTTTCGTTGTCGTTTTTGTGCATTGCGTTCCGTGAGGCCCCGGCTGAACTGAACACGCGCTCGGTGTCCTTTCTCGCATATTATTATCGCTACATTATTATCATCGTCGGAGAGAGAGAGAGAAAGACAGTTCGATGAAATTTGTCCTTCAAGCTCAATGTCATTTATCTTTTAACATTTTTCCCTCTCGAAACTCCGTCACAAGTCTACCTATATGTGTTCCTAGGTTCCTTCCTTTCTTTTTATGTTCCTTTTATTTTATTTTAGGAGCATGTTCTGACGATCCCGATGAAGGATCCAGATCTTTTCCGATATGGACTTGGGAAATGATTTCGAACCAACTGTATCGCTTTGATGACTGGATTCTCATCTGCCTGCCTGCCTGCCTGCCTGCCTGAATGTCTGACTGTTGCCTGGACCGATGGTCAAGAGGCTGTGAAGTTTGAAGCTGAGTAGACGAATCCCACTTGACGTTTTGTGGAGATTGAGAAGTGTGAATGGGGTTTGAATCATCTCTGTGGGATTGATTGTGCTGGTTCGGTCCCATCAAATCGGGGAAAAGATGTCGGAATCTGCGCATCGGTTACGTACGGAGCGACGCTTGTTATTTTGCTACTCCGCGACCCAGTCATCACGTGCAGCGTGCTGCCACTGCTATGGCTCTCAGGCAGTCGGCTGATGTCATCGCAGTATAGTAGCTATCTGAGATCATTAATAATTTTCGAATTCAAATATTGCCCTCTCATCCCTGAGGCTGAATTTGCGTTTGCTTTTCACTGTTTCAGGGCTCGACCTTGTCATGTCTATCGTCCCGGACAACTTTTGACAAGGTAAATACATTCTTTAAACTATTTTTTGTCCAACTCCAGAAGGACCAGTCTTGGACCAGCAAATCATGACAAGATCCCGATGTACAAGGACCTTGGAGCGGATCATGGGAGGTGATTTCGTTCCTTCATGGGGAGTTTCGGATATTCAGAAAGGAGGAACAAAGTACTATAACAGTAAGGGTGGGAAAAATTGTTAAAATTTATAAATTACCATACCAACTTGCTTCAATATTAAACAACTAATAAAAATACATTTTATGTTGTTTAACTTTTCAATGTTTTTACTAAACTGATGATTTATTCTCATTATCTCCAGCAGTTTAACAGTTCCCTGCGGAGTCTGGGCGTCCTAAATCCGCAAGGTTTGTCTCACGGTTCTTCAGATATCTTAGCTCGAGTTAACTACTGAGGGCACTCTCTCGATCTCTTGTAAATTCTGCGCGCGAGGGTTCGCCATTTTTTAGAAAACACGTGTGTTGGCCTGGATTGATTAGAGTTATTACTTATACCTGCGGTATTCCGTGATGGTGTGTCTTTGGTAGCAGGCAGCGGAAATGCGCCGCACAGCAGACCCTCGTTAAAACGTACTTTCACGCTTTCAGGCCGCGTCTGGAGTTCTTCCCAGTCGTGAGACGGAGGCAATCACAGACCGACGAAACGCGGATTTCACTCACGCGCTTGGGCATCCAGCTGCGCGGCCCTCCGCTCTCTCCATACACTGTACTACGCAGTCCTCGAACCCGTTTTATATAATTACCCCAACGAAGAATACAGTGAGGGTCCATTACAATGTCATTGAGTCTAGGGGTGTAATTGTTCTTTTTTTCCTCTTTTTCAGGTGTGGTCGTTTTTTCTTACTGTTTCTTATGTTCCTACGGTTCCGGGAGCGCGCGGGGGTACTCCCTTTGCCCTCGGTCCGAGGTGTGGTACCGGTGAAGGTCTGTCTGTCTATTTGGATGGATGGATGGATGGAGGGAGGGAGGGAGAGAAGGAGGGTGTGGGACGGCAGCGTCATGATTGCGGAAGGTGGAACATGAATTTACACGGGAGCCGGTTCGCCTACCAGCTCTGTCTTTACACAGCTACTTGGTCTTGAGTTGTAAATGCATTGTCTGGTATGTGAAACTGCGTCGTGTCAATCCGTCCACACACACTTACGGAATGTATACACACAACGACAGTCCCTCGAACACGTACACCGGACAGGTGCATCGAAAACTTGTTACACATCCGGCTCTCAATCCAGTCCCACTGTTCCACTATGCATTCTGATGTTCCAATGTTCCGCTTTTCCTGTGCCGAGGTACTTCCGCTCTACTGTTCCACTGTGCGTTTTACTGTTCCGGATTCTGTTCTGCGCGTTCGGTGGTTCCACGGTTCTTCAGCTGTTCCTCCACGTTGTTCTCATGTTCCATCGCGACGGTTTTTTCTAGATGTATGGCTGTCCACTGTGCCGGTGTTCCTCTCTGCTTACTTGTTGCGGTCCTGTTTGTGCTGTTCCATGGGTGGACTGCGGTCAGCCATCATTCCTGATTGTCGTTGTTGGGCTGGTTGGCGAGTTGTTTGGACCGTCTTATGTGGCCGCCTGGCAGTGTAGCTAGCTGGTTGTGGGCTATATTATTACAGCCACTAACTACGGCTGCCTTGCGGCTGTCGGTCAAGCCGTCATGTGGGTTCAGTATCTGCATTATTGAGAGAGGTCTTCGCACCCACCCGCAGCCAGCATCGTCAAGTGACGCCTGATCTCGTGTGCGGACTTCTAGCATCGTCCCTTGCTGTCACGGTAAGTCCAAGGTTGTCTCTATGTTGATGTGTGGGGATGTCTTTCCAGTCGTTCCGGGTTCATCGCACGGCTTGAGAGTTGAGTTGCCTCAGCTTCCGGTACAGGAGTCCCCCACGTTGGAGTCTGGCACCCACCCGCGCGGATGAATTATCCTCCGAAAGATCGGTGCCTCAGATAGGCAGACAAGCAGGCATACAGACATACAGACACAAAGACACACACACACTCAGGCAGGCAGGCAGGCAGGCAGGCAGGCAGGCAGGCTGGCAAGTAAGCAAGCAAGTCGACAGACAGACAAACAGACAGACAGATAGGCAGTCAGGCATGCAACCATACATGCGGATAGACAGACAAACAGACTGTCTTCGATGTTTATATTTAAGCATAGTAGTATTCTACAGTTGCATCAGAACATGTGTCTGCTGGGGGGGGGGGCAGCTAGGCAACCTTATTCTAGCTAACGTACATGCGCCAGAATCCCGTGCTATATCCCATTCTCGGTCATGACCGTGCAAAACAATACCGACCTTCAAATTCTGATTCGATTGTTGAATCAAATTCGTGCAACGACTAGGCACTTACAATCAAGGCAACAGTGCGTCGCGGATCGGCAGGCTGCGTTTTGCGACTTTGCAAATGGACAGTAACGCCAATAAGAGACATGCAGGACCATTGACTGAAACCGTCAGCGGCGAATCGCCTGAACTGAGTCCTGAAGATTTACCAGAAGAAGAACTGTCAGAGGCTGAGAGCAGTGAGCTGGACTGTGGTCAACGACGTCGCCGTGAGGCTGCACGCAACGATAAGCCGGTCGAGCAACAACGTGAAAGCAAGGGCATCGCCCTGTCAAAGGAGAAGCAACGCGAAATTCACAACATGGTCGAGCGAATGCGCAGGTATACTCAAATAATATTGGAGAGTATTATTAAGGTAGTCACAGATTTGTAAATAGACTTTATTTTACCGATGTGGCCCATCGAAATTTTAATAAGCGCAGTTTCAAAGGTCTACAAAAACTGGTAAATTCCGGCTCATTTGTTTCTTCACCTTAATTGTGGCAAAACATAAGTTGAAGGCATTTTTTGCTGAACTTCAAAATATTGCTAAGAAAAAAATCAACGGGCCACACCGCTGAAATATTTTTATTTCTTTTTCTTTATTCTTATTTTACCCTCTTGACAAGAAACTATTGTGAACAAATAGCAGAATGCAGTTAATCTGAATTCCGCATTCGAAATTCGTCTCTTGTTAGCTCATTTTATTGCTTATTCAACGTAGATAATAATTACATTTAATCGGTGACACATTCCGTATAGTTAAACGTATTTAAATATTTAAAACTGTCCACTTTAGATACCGCATCAGCAGTTGCATCGCCAACATCGCCGAACGCATTCCCAACCTCGGACAGGATAAACTGGACAAAGCGAGGTTTGTGTGGTCCATTAAATTAGACTAACATTTTGAAGAGTATCATCATGATGGCAAGTTAAAATGATATCTTTCCTCAGCGTTCTGGACACTGCGTTACGGTACCTCAAATACATCCGCAACACCTGCGCCAACATCCGACTGATTGATGAAGCCTACCTCGCTCAATTTGGCGCGGATCGGCCGGGACACAAACGGTCCAGTAGGAAACCGGCCGGATTGGGGAGTTGCCGGACTACAGCGACCGTTAGGGTTGAGGACCCAGCCGAGTTCATTGTGAGGAGCAGGTCGAAAAGCCAACCCCAGAAGCGGAAACGGTCACCATCGCCGCCGGCTGCAAGCGTAATTAATCCTGTTGCCTTACAAGATCCTAATGTGTCACAGTCAATTGTTTCCGCTTGAAATGTATTGGCTTGTTTTTGGTCGGCGGCATAAGAAAATGAAGCACGTGTATTCTCGAAATGCAATTAAAAAGACTAAAACGTCAACGTGTACTAAAAGGCGCTGGACAAATGGGACGGGGTAGTGTTGTTTAAATATTAAAATATATTTAAAAGATATTTTAATGTTTGAAAAAGCGGCTTTTCATTTTAAATAAAATATATTTTGATTTTATTTAACGAGACAAAACCATAAATCGAGATCTCAAAACATATTTTCATTTCAAACCAGTAGATTTGCTTCAAATTTTGAATATTGCATTTGAAATCCTATAATCCTATTTTAAGTACGAGGTAAAGGCCGTTAACCAGGCCGCTTTTAGAAATCGTAACTTAACCAGGCCGCTTTTTTCAACGTTGATTTCCCGGCGCTGCAGTGCTGCCATGCTATAACAGATGGCCTGAAAACATTCAGAAAAATTCTCTGACCCATTTTAGTTCGTTCCTAAGCCTCACGGTTTGAATTTGAGTCCAAAAAAAGAAAGCGAAGAATCTCAATGGAGAAGTGTGCAAGTAGTCCGGTAGAGGCACTACTTCGGTTCCATCTCCCTGGGTTGACTTCGCAAAAATGACTTATGCGCCACCTGTTGGCCTGCCGGCCTGGTTAAGTTACAATTTCTAAAAGCGGCCTGGTTAACGGTCTTTACCTCGTAGTGAAAATTTTGCTGTTCTTTAAAATAAAGTAGTTCTTTTATTTAAATAAATTTTAACGGTGCATTTAAATTGTTTATTATTATATTTATATTTCAAGACGATATTTAAGCAACATTAAATGGAATGGCGATTTGGTTGAGGCATCAGTAAAACTTGTTTCCCCTCGCCATAGTGCCCCGCAAGTGCGGTGTAATGATGGTGGAGTACAAGTTAGTGCTGTTTAACATTTAACATTTACCAAGTAACAAGTAACATTTAACATTTAACAAGTATTTTTTAAATGGCTCCAAAAGCAGCTTTTCATTTTGAGTAACATAAATTTTTATTTTACTTGAAGTCAAAAAATGAAAATTCTTTTTAAAATCATGTTCATTTAAAATCACCAACTTTACTTTGAATTTAAGATTTCATGTTTGAAATTTTTTTTAAAAGTTGAAAACGTTTCTTTTGCTCAAAATAAAATAAGTTTTGTTATTTAAATAAACTTTTCTGGTGTATTTGAGTTTATTTTTTTAATTGTTTTAATTGAGACATTTTCTTTAAACAACACTAGTACGAGGATTTGGATTGACCAAAAGCTGCGTCAATGTAACGAACTGCGACATCTGATCTCTTTGCTACATTCGTGGAAAATAGAAGGTCGGCTCAGAACCGGCAACGCCTCCATGTTCAACGTGCACTTATTCTTTCACTTCCACTCCTTCTCTTGCATTTGAATTCCCAGTCGCGCAAAAAAATATGACTAAGATTACCGCAGAAACCGGAGGTTCGGAGCAAAAAACCGAAGGGGCTGGAGAACCCGAAAAGCAAGAAAAAGAACTAGTCGGACATACAAAAAATCTAAAAATCCTTCGTTGACTGAGAGAGGAAAAATAGAGATGGCTAAAAAATTAGGGGCTCGTTTGTTTTACTTGAAAGGATAAAAATCCGTTAAATGCATTAGCTACCGTTCGTCTCGGAAGGCGGAGCTCTTCCCGGTCGCAGGTTCAGTGCCTGCGCACATAACGCACACTCCACCCGATGGAGGTACCGACACGCCGGCATTCCATCAAACAATTCCATGACCCGGTCGAAAACCTCCTGCCGCAGCGGGACACATACTTCCGGGAGCCGACTGAGGGTCCCGGGCAGGAACAGCCGATGCGGGCAGAGAAAGTCCTGCGCGGACAGCCGATGCACCGCCTGGCTCCACTTGAGTTCCGACCACCACTCCTTCCCGACCAGAGGTCCGGCCGGGTCGGAGAAGTCCCCGAAAATTGCGTGCGGAAAAAGCTGCCTGCAACGTGGCGACGCCACGGCCTGGGGAGGAAAAGTTTCTGAGTCGAGGCTGGAAAGGCGAAGGTTAAGAGCAGCGATCTTCTCTGCCTTCTCCGGGTCGAATTTGACGTAGAAGAGCATGTAGACTTCAGAGTCGGCGATGGTGGAGGACGAGACGGGATTGACGTCGGCGTCGTTGCAGATGTACCATTGGGGAGGAGGGTTGGAGGCGGTGGGGGTGTCGGAGTGATGGCCAATTTTGACGTAGGATGTGTAGTGGCCGCTGGAGAGCGTCGAGCCGGCGTGGGAGATGACGGACCGGAGCTCGTACTTGGTGGTGAAGTCCACGTTGAAGGTCGTCGGGTCTAGGAGATCGTCGCAGGGGAAGTCGATTCTGCATAGAAAACAGGTTGTGGTTGGGTTAGTCGACTGGTTCGACGGGGGGGGGGAGGAGGGGAAGACAGGCAGGCAGACTTGTGGGGAGGCAGGCAGTAAACGAATATGACAAACGGTCAGGCGGGTAAATTAGTTCACAGGCAAATAATTAAATGGCGACTAGACAAATCAGGTAGACAAATAATCAAGCAAGCTATTGAACAAGAGTTTAACAGGCAAGACCACACTTATCAGAGAGACACATAGATAAATGATAAGCGGCACCACGGACCCTAGACAGACAATGACTTGATCTTACTGCTGCTATATCTAGGCAGACAGAGCAGCAGTAAGGGGTTGGAGACTGATAGGCAGACAGATCGTAGGTAGGTAGACAAATATACAGACAGTCAGACAGACCGATAGATAGATTGACAAACAGGCATGCAGGCAGACAAGCAGTCAGACACAGATATACCATCGACAGGTATAGGGAGAGAAATAAAAACAGTCAGACAGACGAGTTCCTAAGGAGGGACGGGCCGTTTAATAACCAAGTGGTGAGCCATCATTGTACACGGAGAGACTTACAGATCATGAATTTTCCGGTCCGGATTGGAGAAATTTGAGAGGAACGAGGTGCCCGAGCTCTCATACTTGAAACGCTTCAAATGGATGATCAACACCTCCGGTAACCGGGAGATACGGATGTTCTTCACCGCGTCCGTTGCCTCGCCACAACCATCACAGTGATACCGATTATCCCCCGTCATATATTCCGGCTGGAGCTCATGCTTCAGACAGGACATCAGATCGACCCGGCGCTTCGAATTGGGCGCCTTCAGCGACATCCATTTCGGCCAGCGCAGTAAACCCCCTCCACTCGACTTTCGATCACCACTAAAGAAATGCGAAAAGACAATAAGGATTAATTTAACTATTAAAAATCCAAATAAAAGCAAATAAGTTTACACCGAAGAATCGTACATATCTGTCTGTTTGTCTATCTATCTATCAAGCTGTGTGGCTATCGGTCTGTCTGTCTGCCTGTCTGTCTGTCCATCTGAAAGATGGGTTCTTACCTTATACTGCTCGTGCCGTCGTCGACGAAATCGGCCAGCTGCTCAGCCGTCGGGATGGACACCTCGAGCATGCCAAAGCCCTCATAACGAGTGGAGATCTCCCCGCAACCGCGGCACTCCACGCTGACTGCAAAATCACCGTAAAAGAGGTCGCGCACGATGCTGCGCCATGTGACGATGCGGCTACGTCGAGCCAGCGGGTGGTTTATGGCGTGGTGATTTTGGTGACTGCGCGCTTTGGGATGGAGGAGATCGTGACTGGTGGCGGAACTGGTCCGCGAGTGGAAACGACTGTGATGGTGCTCGCCGATGGTAAGGGCTTCGTCGCCGGACGGCGAGTAGTCGATATAGGTGTCTACGAAGCCATTTGCCACGGTGCCTGCTCCGGAATCCTATGAGATAGGATGGATGGATGAACGGTCAGGGGTGCAGACAAAAAAGGACTGCAAAAACATACAGAAGACGGACAGACAAACAGTCAGGCAGTCAGACAAGTTGAGCGCCACCAAAACAACAAACAGACAGAGACAGATAGGCATGAAGAGACAAGCAGATAGACAGATCGGCAGACAGGCAAGAAACTAGACGGGCACAGAGGCTGACAGACAACCAGATAAGGAATAACAGAGAGAAATGCGCAGACAGAAAAGCAGCTTGAAAGACAGACAAATAGATAAACACGTAAGCACCAGGATGACAGACAGACAGCCAGCCAGGCAGACAACCAGACAGAGACAGACAAACAAACAGACAGCCTTACAGATAGATGGAAATGACAAATTAAGATATAGAAAGACATTCGAGCCAAAAGACAGACAAGCAACCGCTAGTAAGTAGATAACACATACTTCAGTTGAGTCGCAGTCAACGCTTCCATTCATCGCATGTCCATTCGTGACGGACGACCTAGTCTTATCCAAATCTCCCCTGCCACTGGTCCCATCCAAATTTTCCTCAACCAAGGTATCATCCCCAGCTCCGCCGCTCAACGAGTACAATGAATCTTCCGAGATCAAGCTCATGCACGATTCATAGTCCGATTTCGTGCTCGAGGTCGCCATCACATCATCTGCCTCATCAGATGCAGACGAGAAATCTTCCCGCCGACCAGCGACACCAGCTTCCGCAATATCCACCAGCTGCAGCACGGGATACTGGAGCTCTTCGTGAAGGCGATCCAACAGACACGTGATAAACTCCTGAGCATCATGTTGATGGCCTAAGAGAAAATAATAAAATGAATGAATAATTTAACAAAATAAATGCAATTGAATAAATGATTTTCAAGTATATAAATTGACCAGATATATTTGAGTTACAGTACTAACAAATTACAAACAAAATATCTACGGAGAAAATTTTGTCGGGTAATAAAATTAACTAAGCAATTTTAATAATATAAATATACACATGCAGCATAAGCATTAAAAAACAACCAACCTAAAACGAATTGGGGGAATATTCGCCGGATGAGGTTCATTAACCGGCTAGGCGAAAAGGAGTCGTCTTGACTGCGGAGCATGAGCAGAGTGGAGACCACTTGGCTGAATTCGGCAGCCACGTATGGCGGCAACTTCCGGTTTGGGTGATTGCTGGTGACGTCACCCTGTATGGATGCAATGTTGTCCTGTCGGTGGGCTGCAGTGGCGTGGAGCTTGTCAAACTGATCCACAAAGTACCCGGTAAAGGGGGTGCAGGCAAGGAGGGCTTGAATTGCGGCGTTGGCGAAGCAGGTGTTGCCGATGTTGAAGAGTCCCGTGGGAACTAGAAAAGAGGGAAAGGAGATGGCAACTGGTGAGAGATGAATTAAGCGGCCAATGGGCAAAAAGGAAGGCCAACAGATAGGTAGATAGATAGATAGAGAGGTGACAGGAAACAGTCAGACACTCACGAACTCACGCTACACACAATACAGGCAGGCAGATTACAGACAGACAAGCACATTAGACAGACAGACACCCAGGCAGACAGACAGGCAGATAGATAGACAACAGAGACACTGCGAGGAATGAAAATGGGCGACATTTTGTGGAATCAACCAATCGATCATTAAGAAGTCAGACAGCTAAACGACTCAACTTATCAATCAACCAACAACGGAACCCATCTAATATATGCATAAGTCAGTCAATCAATACGGAGTGGACGGAAATTGTCTTTAGCCATCGCAGTTTGCACATTGATGGAAATTACTTTGGATAAATATGAAAAGAAATCATAAAAAATAATCAAGATACGGCTATTTTCATAAAGAACACTGTCAAACTGAATGGACTTCCGCCGGATTGATTTGTATACACCGAGCCGGAAGTGGCCTGTTCAAGTGCATTCAACACGTTCAGTTCATTTCTGATCCCCGCAAAGTTCAGCTACTTTACCATACAAACAGTAGTGTCAACTGGCCGAACTTGGTCGGATAATGCAGTGGAAAATCCCCATCCAGTGTCACACATTCCGAATCCATCAATCAATCAATCTACCAGACACCTTCAGTATGCGATATTACAACAAAAATCCCCAACCATTCCTACCTCCATTTTCCAGCAGGATCGCCTCGATTTGGTTGTGCAGCGTCTCGTCGGACGATTTATTGGCGTCCTCCAGATTGAGGCAGTCCACCACGGCGCGTTGCCGTTCCGTCGCGTTGGCGAACTGATTCTGAATGCATTTCAGCAAATCCTGCAGCTGAAACGCCAAAAATACAACACTTTAAAAACATTCAGAAAAATTACTGGTATCAAAATAAAATCAGGATGATAAAAAGTTTATGCATTTTAATGTTAAAATACTGTAAATTCTAACGACCGGTAAGGAGAAAGGTGTATTTCCACTGAAAAATACAGGCTTTGATAGTAATCGGACATGTATTTTTAAATAATATATACCTCCAATAAAATTATTTGTGGTGGAAAAAAGCAGTTTCTTTGGAAGAGAATCGCTACTGACCTTCGGAACCATGTTTCCGCGTTGCAAATCGCAACGGCTGTCATTAACAACACCAACATAAACCTCCTCACAGAATATACCCCAACAAAAAAGGCATTACATCGCGGGTCGGGTTCTGCCACGAATTTGGGGGATGATATTTCAGCGGTTATCTCCCAGATAAGTTTCTTGATTAAAAAAATAGGTAGATTAATTTTCAGGTTGATTCCTGCGCTGTGGGCAAAATATTAACAATCTCGCTGTTTCTGAAACTGAACCACTGCGTTGTGCGACGTGTCTTGTGTGGGTTGTTGTCCTATTCCATCAACATCTGGATCCTTGGTGCTCTTTTTACGTCCTACTCCTACTACTGTTTACAAAGTGTCATTGAATTAGTCATTTGAGAGGTGTGTGTGGTCGTTGTCGTCATCCCATTCAATACTTTATCTTCTGGTGTGAGTGGTGGATAGATTTAAAATCAGCCAGCCATTTTTTGGTAAGATTTCCCAGAGTAAAACGCAGTAAGACCAGACCAATGGCCGACAGCGTTATGTACATACGAGGCAAAAAGCGTGCGTTAACCAAGTCAAGCTATTTATCTCGGCCGTGCGTACAGCGGTGCAATAGGCACGAGTCAAACGGCTTAACTCGGTCAGCGCAAGAGTTTTGCCATGTGTGCAACAGCAGATGGATATGTTCAGAGAAGGGTTCGTCAGTTCGCATCCTTCACCATTACTATTATCAAATTAGTGTAGTTGTTCAAAGAAATAAAATTAAATAAAAAGGGAGAGATGTTTCTCTCCTTTTTTCTCTCTATTTATATGATGCCGGGTTTGACGACCCCGCCGACACGGCGGGCCGATTCCGCGTGTCCATCGGGTTAAAGTAAAGATTGTTGAAGGAAGCTTGGTAGCCCGGCTGCGGTCGCAGGCAGATCCAGTTGTACTGCGCACAACTAATTCCGAGCGGGGAGTTGCACTGTGCTTGAAACAACACGCAATTGTTGTTCAAGTAGAAAACGGATTTGTCATTGTTCGGTACCAAGCAGGCGGGATTCGTTAAGGGGAGTGCTGCGCTGTTGCTAGGCCCACTGGACACCGACGGAGAGCCCGTGCCTAGGAAATGACACAAATAAAATTAATTCTTTAAACGTAAAAAATGGGTTGTTTTGCATTAAGTTAGAAATTCCTGGTTTCATTCTGTAAAGGACTGTTAGTTGCCAAATTAACAGCCCTTTACAAAATTAAACCAGGAATTTTTATCTAGATTCTTAGTTAATTAAAGTATCATGCTGATTTACAAACGCTAAAAATCAGCACAAAACTTTAAATTAGGGAATTATATTTAGCGAAATATGTAATGAGAATCACCAAAAAAATTCTCTATTATATTTTACAAATTCTGTAGAACATGTTCCTGTTTCAGTTAAATTCGGCCGGTCAGAGATACAATTGTATTTCATGAATCTCTATTAAAGTCTATTATAATTGCCTCCTCAATAAATTGAAACTTCCAACGGAGATTTCTAATGATGTGAGATGCATCTCATATGAAATTAAACTAATTGACGAGCACAAATATCATTAAGTTAGCTTGGTTTTAAAATTTACATTATTTGGGAAAAAGGGTGACTATAGTGTAATAAGAAAACAAACTGGATGACAATAGTACAGTCGGGGAAAAAGAGGTCGACGATAAGACTGGCTTGTGACATCATGCGCAGATTAATGTGTTGGTGCGCCAACCAAGACAAACCTAGTTGTTCTGCTGCTGCCTATCAGTTTTGTCGTGTGAGACTCAACATGTCACAAGCCCCTCCCATCGTCGACCTTTTTTTCCCCGACTGTATAATGGGGTGTATAGGGGGGACCATAGTGGTATCCTAAATTCAAAACTAGTTTACTAAATCCTTTTCTCTAATCTGAATTTTGGTTCGGGTAAAAGTGTATAAAATGCCTCTAAATTGACGACCACCCGTGAGATGATACACAATCGAATCGGGAAGTGATTCGCCTTGACCATCACAGGAGCAGTATACTTATGGATGGAATATAATCGGACAATATTCAGCTTACCGTATGAAGAGGATACGGATGTGGAGATGGCAGCGGCAGAAACTGCCGTTTTCGAGCAGACCCTGCACACTAAGTCGCAGGCCACCTGGTCCTTAGTGCCGCAGAGGAAGACCCAGATGTCGCAGAGGGTCGCGGACACAGCCGCGTCCGTGACGTTCGCCGGTGCGACGGTCGCCGCGGTCGACGCGTCACACTGCACGAAGCTAAAGAGCTGGCAGTGGAGGGTACTCTTCTGCGTGCACCACAGCGACCACAGCCGGCAGAGAGAGCGCTGCAACACCGCCGGGGTGGCCGGGGGATTGGGGCACCCCGCGGATGGGGCCGTCACTCCGAGGACGCGGTCGCACTCGAGAAAGCAGTAGCTCTCACAGTGGACCCCCACGTTTACGCAGTTGGACACTTGAATCTCGCAGACAGCGCGCGTTTGCGCCGTTACCGGAGCCTTGGTTGTGGTGGTTGGGGGCGGAGTCAGGCCTGTGGGCGTGGCGTATACCGGCCCGATTCCGGGACCGAACCATTGACCCACGGGTGGGGCTTGTGAGTACTGGGGGTAGCTGTAGCCTTGCCCGATGACCGGTGAACGGTGACAGACGGTCAAGAGCACCATGATGAGAGAGTAAGTGAATTTATTGGTCAGCATTACTGTATTTGGTCGGTTGGATTGTTTGAAAGCGTACAATAATCCCATGGGAAGATGGTTTTTGCACTAAATCATTGAAAAGTAAAAAATGCTATATAAAAAATTTACAGGTCATGTAATGTCACATACAGTTACAGGTAGGTGTAGTAAGTGGGTTAACAGACAAACCACATTTTTATCCATTCCTCGCTTTGATTATTGTTCTTCGTTCTCCTATTCGGTCGGTCACTCTATCTAGTACAATGAACATCAGAACTGCCTCAAGTCGTACACGAGAGAAGAGACTTTATGCTCCGCTAATTATGGCAGCCGATGAGAGTGCATGTTTACACCCTGCACAAGCGAAATATATGTTTCTAAATTTTTGGCGAAGAGCAGCTCAATACTCTGTGCGCCCTAGTTCCGGATTTCGAACGCGTAGACTATAGAAATGTTCTCACTTAGAATCGAATGAGAGTGTCTGCTGCCAGGTACAGTAGTAGGTACATGTAGTAGCAGTAGCAGTAGCAGTAGCAGTAGTAGTAGTAGTAGTAGTAGTAGTAGTAGTAGTAGTAGTAGTAGTAGTAGTAGTAGTAGTAGTAGATAGTAGTAGTAGTAGTAGTAGTAGTCGTCGTCGTATACTCGCCGTAGTGAAATGTATATTGACCCATTTTTTTGGTGGCAATCATTGAAACACGAGCAGGATCTTGAGCACTTTTGTTACTGTTTACTGAGTGCGAACTTGTTCTGCGACTATCTGAGGCTTTAGATTGCTTCGAAACTATACATCAGTCGCATATCACATCAAATTATTCCTTTAACCCCCTCATCGCGATGGCGATTAGGTAAAGATTGTTCTCCCCAAGTTGGCGAATTGCACACATGGAGTGGAATTGGACGTTGCTGCAGCTTGCGGTGTCTTGTCAATTACTCTACGTGTTCATAAAGGCTTGGCAGTGGTACAAACTCAGAGGTATTCCGCCCGGACCCACAGGTAAGAGAGATCTGTAGTAAAGGTACCTTTCACCATATTGCCGCATGAGTAAGCTTGACAGTTTGCGACAAATCAATTAGTTAAAGATTTATCTATTAATACCAAACTCAAGACCAAAATTTGTGCAACTTTGTACTAACGAAAAGCACAGTAATGCTCCCACTTTTCAAATTTCATCATGAGCTTTGAGGGTTTTCAGTTTTCTGCAGAATGTGGCAACGCCCAAGTGGGCCAATGTGTGGCTGGATGAGACTCGCTGCAGTCTGACGTACGGCGCATCACACCATCGTATTTTCCAGATGTTTTCTTACCCGCACAAAAATCGTAACACATTCACAATAAACCAAGATAATTCCAGCAATAATAATGACAAATTTATCTTTGAGAAATTATGTCGCCCTTCGAATATGCGAGTGCCGCCTGCGTCAGGGGGGCTCATCTTATGGTCTGAGGACCTAATTTTATTAAATTTCATTGTTTACGCTTTAGGTTTGCCGTTCATGGGGTACGCGGCATTTCTTGGGACGAACCCGCAAGACAAGCTCCTGGAACTCAGCAAAACCTATGGCAAAATCTTTAGCCTATACATGGGACCACAATTGGCAATAATTTTGAACGACTTCAGCTCCATTGAGGCGGCTTTCAAAGGGCAGTCTGACACGTTCGCGGGACGTTCCAGAGACTTTGTTTTTCGAAGGCTGGCTTTGGAAGCAGACGGCAAGTCGCATGGTGAGCCACGAAGCCGGACTGCATACTGAAGTCTTGCAATATAGAAAGCGTGTCCTGTGGTTGTTATAACGGAGTCATCTTCGGGGCACTTAATTATTACATTTTAGGCATAACTTTTCACGACGGTGAAGTTCACAAAACGGCCAGAAGATTCACGATACAAACGTTGAAAGAAATTGGACTGAATAGATCCTCGACGCACGAAAAGATCCTTCGGGAAATTGGACTGCTATTGACGACCTTCGCTGACCATCGGGGGGCTCCGTTCGACCCGCTTTATCCCATTACCGTCTGCTGCTGCAACGCCGTATGCGTTGTCTGTTACGGGCGTCAGTTCGACCGAGACGACCCAGAATTCGTGGAATACCTTCGTGGCACGGAACTGGGCAGCAAGGTGATTGCGCAGGCCAACGGGTTTCAGTCCGGTTACCCCATGCTTAGGTTCCTGCCCAGCGTTATGTTCCCGTTGTGGAGCCGTATCCTCGAGACCACCCGGATTAATCGACGGTTTATTCATCAGCAAGTTATGGAACATCGAGCAAGCTTCGTGGAAGGGGAAGTCCGGGATTACACGGACGCCTTTTTGAGGGAGCAACGGCGGATCGTCAAAAATGGGCTTTCTGCAGAAGATGCATTTACAGGTTGAATTTTGTTCAAGTTTTGAACAAATTGACGGATTTGTCATAATGGGGTGCTATCTGGGTTTAGATGAAGAGTTATCGCAAAATTTGCGAGGACTGATCCAAGGCGGAACTGGAACGACTGCCGTGACTCTTCAGTGGATGATGCTCTTTATGGTGAATCATCCAGAGGTACAAAAATGGATTCACCGCGAGCTCGACCAACATGTTGAACGGCTAGATCTGGTTCGCGCCAGCGATAGAGGTATGGTCTTGAGATATGTCACCAAAGCACTGGGCAACTTCACGATACAATATGCATACTAGAGACTGGCACTAATCTTAATCCTCACACTGTACCCGACCGAATCGACGGAAAGGGCGTTCTTATTTCTCCTCTACGTTTTAATGGTATATAAATCACAATATGTCTGTCTGTTTGTCTATTTGTATGTCTGTCTGTCTTAGGATTCGCGTGACCGTCCGCCAAAACCCCATCCGGCAAACCGTACCTTCCGTCATTAACGATCCGTTCACTAGCTTTTTTCGCATCCGACAGACAGACCCTTCAGCTAGAGACTATCGGTCATCCGACTGAAGCCGCATCTATTAATATCCGCTACTAATCGGGATGTCGAGTCCGACTTTCTGTCAGTCTATCTGTTCTGCCGCTTGGACCGACCGTCGTCCGGCATCATGTATAGTGTTATTTTAACCTGTTTCAGCTAATTTGCCCTATGTGGAAGCGGTGGTCTGTGAGGTGCAGCGGATGGCCAACATCACGCCGTTCGGTCTGCTGCGGACCAACACAAAAGAGACCACTTTACTGGGCTATCGGATTCCCACACGTAGTTTTATCCTCCCGAATTTCGCCAGCATTAACGGCGACCCCGCGCTGTGGGCTGAGCCGGGGGAATTTAAGCCGGAACGGTTTCTGGACCTGGTTGGAAAACTTCAAAAACCTCAACACTTTCTGCCGTTCTCACTTGGTATATTATTTTGAAAGGAAATGAATATGATCCCACTCTTTCCCACCCTTTAACTATTGTGCCACCCCTTTGACGTATCATGAATTATAATGCATTTCGAATTAAAAATAGAAGAGAGTGAGGGCTGATGTTAACTATTTTATTGCCGTCGGATATTTTGTTTTAAATTTAATTCAGACTAAAATCGTCTTGCTAGAGACAAGACTTTTGCGGATCATGTCAGCCTCGTCCGACGTGATCAGAAGGTCGGCCTTAATAGCGGTGAATTCGTTTTGGGGTTTTAGTCCCGGCGTTTCATTAAATTCCAGTGTTCAAGGCCCCAGTGGGCAGTGCATTGCACACAGATGTACCAAGAATAATACTAAAATATCAATCCAGACTCTGGATAGCTGCTCTTCCATTTACTATAACTTAAATACATTTTACAGTAAAGTAAGTAATCTGGTTTCGAACTTATATTTCTATGTCAATTTTAAACTTAAACTTTGAAGTCAAAAGAGTGGGACGACAGTAAAAGGTTAGAAACAGGGTGGGACTGTGGGATACCCATTTTGAAAGCCACCGTCAGAATGCTAGAATAATACAGGAGTGCAAAAAGTACTTTTAATTTGTAGGAAAGCGCTCATGCGTCGGGCAGAGCTTCGCACAAACGGAATTGTTCCTGGTATTTTCCAACATTATGCATCGATTCTCTATCGAGTGTGAGGATTCAACACGACCACCTTCATCCACCGAACGATTCACTGATGGACTCTGCCATCCTGTGCCCTTCAAAATTCGTGCGATCCACCGTTAAGCAGTGAAAAAAGCAGCATATGAGAAGAAAGATTGCTTGTAGTCGCACTACTGAATCCATTGCAGGGATGATCTTACAATTACACTTTACTAGTATACTGTACTCAGCTGCAATTTCCAAGTCGCTTCCTGTCCCACTTTCTTAAAAAACTTCAACGAAGCCAGTCCACTCCGAATATAGATAGTAATATCCATATGTAAGTCCAGTGACAAACATTTGTCAGCATTGCACAGTATCGACAGTGCGGTCGTCAATAAAATGTGCAAAAAAAGCATGTCAAAAAAGGGTATCAAAAAAAGGTATCAGTGGGCGAATGAACATGGACAGCGTGGGTAGAAAAGAGGGAGTTTTGATTGGTCTTTTGCCGTTTCTCGATCGTTGATAGATCAGCTGCCTTACCGCTCAGCCAAATGCGATAAGCGAATTTCTGAAATTCACTAATCGCATTTCATGGCCAGCTCCGGCTAATCATTTGTTCAAACCCATTAATCAAAACTTTTTTGATACATTTTTTGATTGATGGGACACGTTGACGACCGCACAAACTAATATAATCAGAGTTTGCAAATTTAATACGAATTAATTTTGAAATCGGTGTTCCATGAAAACATCTAAAAAGAAAACATCTAGAAAAAACATACCAAAAAACACGCACCATGAAATTGTCTCAAATCCAAAGGCGCTCCTAGTTCTCTTGATGCATAGACTGTCTTCACATTGTCAATGTAGTCGGAAGCGTTTACCCAAAATTTGCACACACAAAAAACTGGATCTCTCTGGTGAAGCTTGGGAAAGGTTCAAAGGTTCTTGAGCAAGGAATCACAGCGATAAATTGCTCTGTAACTGTCATTGTACTCCTTGGCGAATAACATTCTTGACGAAACTGCATCGGAACGCCACATTCGTGCTTCCTGGCCTTCCTGTACTTCTACCGGCAAGCACTCATACCATACACTCTGTCCATGTTCGTGCAGTACCGGTATACCGGTGTATATGATTCTCATACAAAAAATGCAAAATTAATGAAAACAACTCGATATCGACTAAAGAGTCTCCACCAAGGGGCTTCTCGAAGGAGCAATATCCAATTACAGTAGTAAATACAAATGTAACGACCCAATTGAGCGGCAGCGCCTGCAAGAATTGACCAGTACCGGTACGGAGGACGTTGAGGAGGACCAAGACTACGAGGGAAAAAACACAACAGAAAAGACGTGCATCATCATCAGCATCATCGCGCTTCAGCCGTGCTGCTTCCATAGAACACAATTGGAAGAAATATTCCTCTCTTCGCGCGCGTAACCGTAAGGAATGGAACGACCATAGCTGGCGGTTGTGTTTTTTTCTCATGTGTCTATTTTAGACTACGGCCCGTTTATCCGTTTACGCACGACGACCCACGGGGAGAGACGGATGGATGCCGGAACCCAAAGAGACAGTGACGTGTACCGAAATCATTTGCCTGCAACTCCAATGCTCGCACCCATCCGTCGCAGAGCAAGGATGGCGTTGACGGCTTTCTGAAAACCCGAAAAGCGTATTATTAATTATTGAAAAAAGAACAGATGCGGGAAACTGGTGAGTCTACCAGCACGTCGAAAAAAGCGGCAAAAATAATAATGGGTGAATCGAGTATACCTGCCAGCGTCGTCGAATGACGAAGCGCTTCAGTTTGACTTTGGACAGCGCTTTATTTGAGTCTTTAGCGGCAGCGACCGTCTTCGCTTGCTGGAATGGAAAATGTACCGGGATTGACAAATAGACTTTCCCGTAAGGAAAAGTGAATGTTGTTACCTTGAGCCATTTGTGGTTGAGACAGTCCTTCGCCGTCATCCGCTTCCTATGTGTAGACAAACAATTTTTTAAGCATGTCAGTGTGGCCAAAAATGTTCTTGTGGTCGGAAACTTAGGAAAGCGCTCTTTTTCACGTACGCCGGATCCTTGATTAATAGTTTCGTAATGAAGTCTTTGGCATCGGCGGAAATCTCGTCGAAACTCTCGTCATTGAAGTCCCATTCGGCTTGCGTGACGTTGCTCAGGGTTTCCGCGTCGTTATCGCCCATGAACGGCGAAAGACCCGATAACCTGCACCGAAAACATCGGACTATACGTACGCTGTCTGCGTCTGTGTGTCTGTGTTTTTGTGTTTGTGTTTTTGTGTCTGTGTCTGTGTCTGTGTCTGTGTCTGTGTCTGTGTCTGTGTCTGTGTCTGTGTCTGTGTCTGTGTCTG
>LRSR01008471.1:0-22365 GCA_001579985.1 Hypsibius dujardini
TGCTCCGCCCTCTTGCCCAAACCCCGGACCCTACAGCGTACTCAATCCCCTGACCACTCCCTGCTCCGCCCCTCTTGCCCAAACCCCGGACCCCTCTTGCCCAAACTCCGGACTCCTCAGTGTACTCAACCACCTGACCACTCCCTGCTCCGCCCCTCTTGCCCAAACCCCGGACCCCTCTTGCCCAAACCCCGGCCCCTCCAGTGTACTCAATCTTGTCGTTGATTGTAGCTCAAGCTTTTACTTTGGTAGTTACATTTTTGTTCAGAAACTAAAGATGTAAGATTAAAAAGCTAGTCATTAAAATATTAATTTTGTAAATTTGTGGTATAGTTTTGGTTTCGTTATTTTTAGGTGAGATTATTTTCGGACGTCTCAACCCGATAGGAGGCTGCATTGTACATTGTACCTCTTTCTGCTTGTCGGCGTGGAGTTTCGCAGCAGCGTCAAACTGAGCCTGCTGCCGGTTTCGGGCTTCTTCCTGCCGTAACTGCCGTTCCACTTCTGCAAAACGATGAAAATGAGAGAAAAGCCATGGTCATCGGTCAATTGATTGTGAGATCGAGTGTGAAGCGATTTGTGCACAATCAATCAATCACACACATGATTGGACAGGTATCAATCCATCAATCAAGCACATGATTGTAGCGGCATTATTCAGTCAATCAAGCGCATGATTGCACCAGCATCAATCCATCAATCAAGCACATAGGTCAGCCAACAGATTGCACTGAGTATCTTTCTCTATCGATTGATTGGTAGATTTTCATTTAGCATTTCAAACTGGCGAATTATTAGAAACCTCCTGTGCTTGACTGACGGATTGATTGATGCACAAATCGCGTCGCACCCGATCTGACAATCAATAGCAAAGATCTCGGCAAAATGGGTCGTTGATTAATTGATTGCTTTGAGGCAAACCTGAATTCCGCGACGCTTCTCGTGCTGCCTCGGTGACAGGCAGTCGCACTAACGGGAGCACCTTCCATTTGATGAGAAATAACAAGGCAATAACTCCCGCGGCGATCCACCCGTACGTGGCGAGGAAGTTAAGAACTGCCAACCAACATAAGAGAATCGAAAAAAGGTAAACAAACGAGTGAAAAAGTAAACGATCTTACCGAAAAATTGAATTGCCTCAAAGCCCCATCCTGTGGCTTGTCCCTCGGCGTCCGGCATTTCATCAGATTATTACAGAATTGCCATCAAAATAATTCCGAGGGAAAAATTGAGGCGAAGACATGGCGTGAATGAATTTGACACACTGGCGAAAATTGTTTTGATTGATTTGGTGGGGGCCATGCTCTCGACATTCTGTTGATTGGTTGATGGAATGTCCCAAGCTTTATGGAAGAGATCAATCAAGCAGTTGGTGGCGGCCACAATGCACTTCCACACTTTCGTTCCTAGGTCGACTTTGTGGTTCAAGTGGTTTACTGGTTTCTGCCGAGTTTTTGTTTTTCTTTGTCCCATCAGTCATAGTCGCCTTAAGCTAATGTGTAAACCTAACATATAATGTGTTAGCAAAAAAGGCGAACTTTTTTTCTGAGGGCGAACATTTTATTCTCAAGGCGAACATTCTGTTCTCGAAGCGAACATTCTGTTCTCGGAGCGAACATTCTGTTCTCGAAGCGAATATTCTGTTCTCGGAGCGAACATTCCGTTCTCGGAGCGAACATTCTGTTCTCGGAGCGAACATTCTGTTCTCAAGGCCAACATTTTATCTCAGAGCGAGCATTTTATTCTCACTTGGAGAGGAGAACTTAATGCCCAATTGTTTGTAAAGAAAACTGGTAGTTCCGTTTGAGGTGGTACGGTTCTTGATCGCGCATGGAATTTACGAACAGTATATACATTAATACGCCAGTTTTCTCCACTCAATATAGTTATAATTATCATACTGAGTGGTTCGGTCAATCGGTTTGTAATCTCGCCCCACACTGACCCTACGAAATGGTATTTTTTCCCCGAGGACAACATTGAGAAAGGAGAGAGATCAAAGCAAAACAGCTGATCAAAAACCGCAGCAGACTGTGATACAGTATACAGTATATATGACAATGGACATGGGAAATGCAGATTGCAGATGCCAAACGCAAGACGTGGCCTGAAACCCGAACAACTGTTCAGCAACATTGTACAAAAAAAAGAATAAAATAGGGAATTACTGCAATGGGTGGCCTGAGGTCCCAGCAGTTAATTCGAGAGTACTCATACGTAGTACTTCGGACCACTACACGGCCCAGCCCACACGGACCACTACACGGCCCGGCCCACACGCACCACTACACGGCCCGGCCCACACGAACCACTACACGGCCCGGTCCACACCGACCACTACACGGCAGTGATATTTCCAGGCACGTTCACAAGGACCTGCGAGCCGTTCGTCTTTATCTCCAAAGTTCCACCCGAGTTGGCGACCGTCACCGAGCTTATGGCTGGCTCCGGTCCCGGAACTACCGGCTTTGACTGGCTTTTCATGTTGCTCAGCAGGTACTGCAAGTGCTGATTCTGCTCATACAGCTGCTTCACAAAGCCGCCATTCCCACCGAAACCTCCCGGATTGACCGGTGCGTTTCCTCCGCCATGGCCGTAGCCGTAGGACCCCTGAGTCTGGCCGCCACCTCCGTAGAGATAACCTTGATGACCCGAGGCAAAACCGTATTGAGGATGGCCTGAACTGCCTGTCCCGTAACCGCTGCCCCCGGGAGGGTACGGGGACCCATCAGCAGTCCCACCGGGAGGGTACGGGGACCCATCAGCAGTTCCGCCGAGAGGGTACGGGGACCCATCAACAGTCCCGCCGAATCCCGTTGGTTGAGCGTACTCTGGGGAGTAGTGCTCAGATGGCAGTTGTCCCGAATACAAGCTTGACAGTGTCTGGCCAGGGTTCGGTGACGTCAGCGCCACGTAGTTTTGCAGACCGGACGGCAATGGCGGTTGGACGTAACTTCCATAAGACAACGAAATCATTTAGCAATTGAAATACATAGATGAATCACAAATAAAATGTTTTGTATTACATCTAAAAAAGCGGAATCAAATAATAATAAATAAATAATGAACATACCTAGTACAAAGTACGATAGAATTTCGAAATGAAGATATAAAAATCGCATATAAAATATTTTTATATTAAGTACATGGAATGCGAAAGTGGGCTAAAAGATACAGCCTGATAATATAATAAGTACAAATTTAGAGTCTTCTGATTTTTTTTAATTCCAAAAGTATCAATAAAGCAAGTCAAACATTTGACACAAGTTCCAAGGATTTGTATGTATTTAATTCAACTGAAGTGAACTTAGCTCGGTTTATTTATTAGTGGGACAAAAAATGTGTTCAGATAAAGTTATCTTATATTGTCCTAAAACTTTTATTCGAAAGAGAGACCGTAGACGTACCCAGCAGCGACATTT
Source organism: Hypsibius dujardini (assembly GCA_001579985.1). Taxonomy (NCBI): domain Eukaryota; kingdom Metazoa; phylum Tardigrada; class Eutardigrada; order Parachela; family Hypsibiidae; genus Hypsibius; species Hypsibius dujardini. Next base: position 3,423 of record LRSR01008471.1, read on the forward strand.
TCCATGGCGGTCTGTAGCGGAACGTCCGAAGCCGGTCGTTGGTAGACCAGCGGAGTGTACCCTCCAATGGCCGGTCCGGCGAACCCTTCACCGTTCCGGACCTTCGGAGCGGCAGCCTGTTGCTTGGTGTAGTTATTCAGCAGGTCGTTGAACGTGCTGATGAACTGCTGGTAAGCCGCCACGTTGGCGTAGTGCTGAATGGCGTTCATGGGCGGGCCCTCGAGGATCGGGCTTGTCTGATTCGAGGGTGAATTATAGTACAGGTAGTTTGCATACCCATTGTTCGGATATGAAGAGGACGGTTGATACTGCGGTCCGATGGGAATGTTGCTCGCTTGGCTGAAGGGATGTGGAGAAGGGTGGTTGGAATTGGGGTAGTTGTTGATGGAGGGCGTGGCGAAGTAGTTGGTGGAAGGTTTGTACGTCGCGCTGGGGTGGAACTGTGTGGGTCCTCCGGAGGTCGCGAGCCGGGCGGGTTGGTAGAACTCCCCGGTCGGGCTGGACGTCTCGGGGAAGAAGTCGGCCCGTCCGGTGCCTGTGAGGGCCGGTTGTTGTTGTTGCGGAAACTGTCCGGGGTCATTGAGGAGCGGTTGGAAGGTGCTCCCGCTGGTGAACAAGTAGCTGGCTTTGTCGATCGCCTTAGCTAGATTGCTGTAGGTTTTCTGCTGTTGATTGGCCGTGTAGTAGAATGGACAGCACTAAACACATGGAAGGACCAGATCGAAATTAGTTATGCTTGCTTGGGGCGATTTTCAAAAACGGATTTCGAAACGCCTTTAATTTTTTTCTAAGTTAGTTCAATAATAATGGTGATTTAAAATAATTATTTCACCGACGAATCTCGGAGAACATTTTGTTTACGAATTTTCAAAGTTGCGAATACACAGGAATATTCTGTTTTTTCTTGATTTTAAGTGTAAAAAATACGATTCTTCGAAACGCATTGTTAAATTAATTTGACACGGTCCTACCCCAAATTTCATTTGAAATCGATGGGCGTTAACCAAATATTTTTTGGAGATACGCGGGCGGAGTTATGGACAGTTTTTAAAGAGGACCAAAAATTTCAATGAAGCTTTCCAGTGAGTTGGCATGTAGCTCCGCCCCCTGATGTCCGAAAAATATTTGAATAATGCCAATGGATTTCCAATTAATTAATTAATTAATTTCATTGGAAATGGGTCAGCATCAAAACAATTAGTTAATTTCATTGGAAATGGGTCAGCATCAAAATAATTATATTTAGTGCATTTCGATAAATCGCCATTTCTACAGCAAAGATCAAGCAAAATGGAATATTCCAGTGCTTTCGCAACTTTGAAATTTTGTAAAAGAAAAAGGTTCTCGGAGATTCGCCAATGAAATATTTTTTTAAATCATCATCAATATTGAGCTAATTTAGAAAAAAATCTGGAGATGTTTTGGAATCCGTCTTTGAAAATGGCCTCGAGTTAGTGCGCACATACTACCAGGCTGGATCAGATCTTCGTGATTCGAGTTGGTTAAGAAACGACCAAAAAACCAAATACGTAATCGCCGTTTTCCCTACCTGAATCCAGGTGAAGTGTTCCTGCAATAATTGCCGCTGTTAACTAAGGTTTGACGAATAGAAGTGTGTACGGTACAATGTAGGTATAAAAAATGTTCTAATATTATTTATCGCACAGCTTCTTGACGGGTTTTATATTGAGAGCCGGAAGTCCTCCGGAAGTAGCGCTATGCACTGTATGTACCTTGTTGTCCCATGGATTAACCTACAGAGATCAAGAACGGTTATAGACAAATAGGTAACAACAGAGTCATTCCTTACATCTTTTCCCATGCCGGTAACTAAATGGTGTGTGTCGCATTTGACCAACCACTCCCCGGTGTAGTGTTCGCCAAATCTGTTCAAAAAATTGAAAAGAATTTGTTTTTCAAAAGCAAACTTACTGATCAATTTTGTTCCTGTCCGTTTTTATCATGAACGAGCAGTCCGACTGTTCAAGTGATTTTACCACGAGCGGGTTCATAGTGTAGTTAGAAGGCACTTACCGGTCGAATGTCTTTTTGTAGTAGCAGCGAGAGTAGTCAATTTTGTAATCGGTTGGCATTTCACCTGCAAAATGGCGACCATTCCGTTATGCAGAGCGATCCTGCCAGGGTCAACTGTTCTGTAACTCAGTCCTTACAGCACTTCATCAACGACGGTACGAACACCTGTTTCTCGTCCGGTTCCTTGTAAATCCCTGACGATTAAAGACAACAATTTTCATCGATTTTTCCATTTTTACCGAGTATTCTTCCTGATCTACGGGAACTTTTTCAAACATTTAAAATTTTCACTCGTTTTCAAACCATCACGCAGTCTTGCGTTCTGACCTGAGACGAAGAGTTCAGTACTGTGATTTCCGGGACTACTCTCCGATCCTGAGCAATGGTACTCGGCCGCGGTCAAATTCCTGAACATGAAACTCCATTTGCAAATACCAAATCGGCAAAAAAAAGTTCATTCAATTTACCTGACGACGCAGCTGGGAAAATAAGGGTACGCTCCCCTGGAGGATTGTTTCAGGGGGAACAGGAACGCACACCAAAGACCTGAAAAACAAAACGAGGCGTTTTCTGTCTTGATGTCTTGTTTTGTTTTCTGTCTGTCTGTCTGCCTGTCTGCCTGTCTGCCTGTCTGCCTGCCTGTCTGTCTGTCTGTCTGTCTGTCTGTCTGTTTTTTTGTTTTTCTGTTTTTCTGTTTTTGATTTATGCACTGGATTCTGAAAATAAGCCCTTTAATGGTACCGGAAAGTCCTTCGAAATGGGAATCATCATCACGGATGGCCACGGCGCCTTCACCGTCGCCGCATTCCACCAGCCACTGATGTTTGGCATCGTCAAATCCTCCGTCCTGCGACAACAAAGACCTTGAGATTAGAAGCGCGACAAGAGTATGAATTATTTTAAATACCTGGTTCTTTGTCAACAAATGACAGTCTCCCGTTCCTATACCAAACGGAATTTATTAGTTGAAAATGAAAAAAAGTATAATAAATATAGAATCATTCTGTTAGGGCTACGCCTACCGTAGCATCGTCGAGACGTGTAATAGGAATTGACGAAATGGAACAGGAACAGGCCCAGCCACAGTGCGGTCAGGCTTTTCAGCATGCCTCCGCCGAGAGGAGCAAAAAAATATTATCAAGCACCTCCGATATGGAAATTCAATCATACAAGGAAAGAACAAAGGTGGAGAGATAGAGAGACGACTCGAAAAATGTTTCGCCGTGCAAGAATGAAGAGGAGTTAGGTGAACTTGCTGAGGAGACAAAGAAAGAAAAAGGTTTGTGGGATGGACGTGAACTTTTGTCTTCAGCTTTGAAAGCTGTAGAGGATTTCTCCGGCACTGAGAGGGTGGAAGAATGGCCGGTGGGCAGAGATTACCGGCCTAGCGCTCTGAACCGCGACACATGCAAATCAGGCGGTACAGACAGAACGCATCAAGGTATGTCTGCAGTGGCGCAGCGCGCAGGTATAATTATGAATAATCTCGTACCTCTTTGGGACATCATATGCACCCCGACCTTAATAATTGGCCGCTATTGTTTCGCGTGCTACAGACGATGACCTGCCTTACTCATGCTATACAGCATATGCTGAAATTACTTCACCTTCACTTCACACCAACCAAGCAGTAATTTTTCTTTGTTCAATCTCTCGCTGGTCTAATGTAGTGACTACTATACTCGTACTGACCGTCGTGACCTGACCACGTGCTGTTCGGACCAGGTGCTGAAGGGAGTCCCCAGCGAGTGTTCCTGCAGTGACCGATGCTGACGAACCCTCTTGGCGCACCCTATCGTCCGTAAATATAATCTGATGACGCGCATTGCAAAATTCTCGAGGGAAAGTATTTTTTCGATCTTTTCCAATTCGGCGCTAAACCTGCACACTGAAGGTCTCTACCTCTGGGCATGGGGCCGATTCGGTGGGGGCAGGTCATTAAGTCTACATATACGGTAGTGTAATACCTAAGCGAGCCCGTAAAACTTTCCTGGGTGCATAAAACTTCATCGGATCACAAATCGACCTTGCCCGACAACAGTGTGCAGTAGATCAGTGTACAGTGCAGTAGAGTGTGCAGTAGATCAGTGTACAGTGCAGTAGAGTGTGTAGTAGATCAGTGTACAGTGCAGTAGAGTGTACAGTAGATCAGTGTACAGTGCAGTAGAGTGTACAATAGATCAGTGTACAGTGCAGTACAGTGTGTAGTAGATCAGTGTACAGTGCAGCACAGTGTACAGTAGATCATATAGAATTTTAGTGTCAAACGCGGTTCAGCAGAAACTAAAAACGTGAGATTGGCGCGATGTTACACTACAATAGCATTAAAAGGGTGCGCACTTCATCGGTGGACACCCAAGTGGGGTCGCCTGAAAATCACCTTTATTTTTGCCACTTTTCTCAAAAAGAGATACAATAGAGCATCGACAACTCAAACAATCATCACAATTACAGTCGATCTTAAATTAATACTAAAGATATGACAGATTTTCCCGCCCAATGGCTCCCCTCGAGTAATCAGTGCATTTGTTATGCCTGCCTTCTGCGTCGTGGGTTTATATAAGCCTAGTCTCTGTGGAGGTGTGTATATGAAAACTTATCACATGCCCATCTGTTTGTAGCGTCTGGAGGAAACTCTCCAAAAGCTGCTGACAAGTGCGAAATGATCTGGCAGCGGCGCGCCAAAGCATTTACGGCGGTCCGTCCCGCGTCGATCAATTTGCATGCAGTACGCACTGTTGATGATGACTGTGTGTCTGTGTGTACGAGAATATGCAGACATGCGCGGGTTGCTCTTGATTTAACCTAGTCCAAAAATGGCTCGCCATGTTGACTTGGTATGGCGCCGCTGGTCCCTGCGTTTCAACATGACGTCGTCCTTCGGAACTTGCAAGTATCATCGTGCACTAGTGTGCAGACAATTGACGATGAGAACCTATACAAGGAGTAAGTACTACGGCACACACCGAAGACGTCTTCGTCGATGAGAGTGTCGGCAAAACAGCCGTCGGCACTGTTCTTGAGCCGTGAACCGTGCCGTGGTCGATTTATTCCTCCCGCCCGCGCACCGTAGACACATCAGCTGTTGCCTATCATCAAGGCATAGCTGTTGCCTATCGTCAAGGCATAGCTGTTGCCTATCGTCAAGGCATATGACTCACCTCCCATCCATATACACAGATACACGCAGGGAAAAAAACCGAAAGATATTTTCCGAAGGGAATCATGCGCGGTCGATTTTTTGGCACAGCATGTCTGAGCCTCGATAGAGCATGTACATACATATACTACACTGTCTCGATCATTTGGTGCTGCGTTTTAGATCCACCATATATTATGACTGCAGTGAAGCACAGTGTGTGCAGTCATAATGTACGGGTGTGTCTAAAAAGCGGCACCAAATGATCGAGACAGTTCTGTACATCTACTGAATTGCTGCTGTCACATTGCGAGCGTCGGTCTTCTGTCCACTCACACGACGTGAGACAAGATGAAGACTCGGTATTTCGGTCCGCCGCACTATAGTGTCTGTGACTGACTGACTGACTGACTGTATTGCCCGCTTAAAAGCTGGGATCGCTTGACGTTTATCTAACGGAGTCGAGGACGGGGAAAAAACGAGGACCAGCAACAGCGATCTATTTTGGCGTTCCCTCATGAAACCGTTGAACACGTTGCGTATATATATAAATATATATTAACACACATCATTATATACAGAAGAGACCCGGCGGAAAAGGAGGGTTGTGGTGGTGGCGGTGCTGAGGGCGCCAGAAAGATCATCGGACCAAACAGAGTAAACACACCGCCGCATCACTAAATCACTTCGCCGTTGCAGTGGCTCGCGAACTGCCTTGGACTTGGATAATGCAAGTGCAACCTGAAAAATCGTCTTTTTGAATTCATGGATTTCTCTTCTGATCAACAGTTTTGACAAAAAAAAAACAACAACACGGATCTTTTGATCAACAAGGGAACTCGGCGCACCAACGGGTTCATGCTTGACTGTTAATTTATTTGGATTATTTCCCATTGAAACCGGTTTGAGGAGTCGGGACTTTGTGGATCGAGCTGCACTGTACCGGAATTTTTTTACTGGATTTCACCTGAACAGTTTATTCCAGGGTGCCGGATTAGGTTAGTTTACTTTAATAATACAACTAATCTTATTACACTCACAGTGCGTTTATTTACGAGACGGAATGGCGCTTTTATCTTTTAGTTTATTAATAATTTGCACATCAGACAAGCTAAGATATCGCGTAGACATCTCACAAGTCAGGGTGCTCGATACATGTCCAATAATTACAATCACTACAAAATTGTTATTAAAAAAATGGATACAATTCTGGACTGAGCGGCACTTCATTGACCAATGATCAGTCTTCCCCAAATGTGCCCTCCTTGACGACAACATTATTTGACATCATTTGGCATGACTAACCGGCCTCGACTAACCGGCCTCGACTAACCGGCCTCGAGGGGTGAGAAAAAAATGGAAAAAAATATTCTTTCAGGATCCGTTTTGTACCATTTTTACTTCAGGGAATAAAAAGGATTACAAGCTGTTTTTTTTACTCAGTATGGAACGGTGATGAAGATAGTAAATGTAATTGTTATCGATTGTCACCGTATTTAGGATAGTGATTTCGAGAGTGGGGGGGGGAGGGGGAGGTAGATAGCTGTGCCTGTGGACTCCGTCGAAGCCATTCCGGTTAGTACGACAAGTTTGCAAAGACTAACTGTCCCTTGACTTGCCTGTAGGTACACCAGAAAGCTATTAGAAAATGACTGCAGCTGAATGAAACATGAAAAATGAAGTACATGCACGATTATTAACGTATACAGTACATTAGATTGGGATTCTGCACGGACTTTAAGAGACATGTACAGTACATATCTGTACATTGCAACTGCGGGACGCCCCTGACAGAGACTCATCCAGGTGCAATTAGCGGTTTGGTTCGGTTCGGTTCACCTTTCACTCGCCCATGAATTAGAAAAAAATGTACACAGCACGCGAGCAGTAAACCGTAATCAAATTAAACAACCATGCTCGAATAAGCCGCCCTAATATTGACGGGCGCTCGAGAACTCTGCGACCCACCCATGCATCCCGCGCCGCTTCCTCCACGAAAGACAAGGCTAATGGACTGGAGGATAAGCTATAGGCTGTATACCGGAATGAGTACCGCATTAACCCAGGAATGAGATCCAGCGCGAGTCAGAGGACCGGCTTTTACTGTAATCAATGCAAAAGGGCGCGCTTTACAGGAATGTCACAGACAACTGATTATCTAACCAACTAACACCCTCAATCTCCACTTCACTAATATCTCGACCAATCTACCAATGCCAGATCTTTAACGGACGTTTCTTTCTCCGTCTTTCTCACAGGCATTTCACTTGATATATATCTCTATAAAAAACATGACGTCTACGGCCACACTCGGACTGTCCTCCAGCTACTACGGCGGACGGTCCCGCAGCCGGCTCACCTCCTCGGACTCTTCATCCACACCGTCACGCGGCAGCTACATCCCCGCGACCCTCCCACGGACCGCATCCGCAGCAGCATCGGGGTCCAGCAGCAACCCGATCGTGCAGTACACAAAGGACCTCGAACGGATACGGAGCGAACGGAGTAGTCGCGCCAACGACACCCCTATCAACACATCCGGCGGTACCACCGGAAGTAGTTTCGGCGGATCCAACTCCAGTCTGGATCGACTCGGTCTGTCCTCACCCAAGTCACCGGGTCCGTCGTACTCCACGACGGGTACGTTGCGCACTCGACCGGCCTATAGTGAGACCACGACGACGGCCACTCCGGTCAAGGGTGCTGGCACTAGTGCGAGTACCATGAGGAATTCCATTTTGGATCCGTCGGCGGTGTTGAAGCCGGTTATCAGCAGTCCGTATGTGCGGACGAGGACTCCGTCTGCCAGTGAGTCGGTCTACGACTACCACACTTCACGGTCGAGTTCGCTGATCAGACGGCGGCCTGCGCCGGCGACGGGGAGCCGGGATGTCTCCATCGATCGATCAAAAGGTATGTGTGCATGATGAAGCGTCAGTCATGTGTCGTGTCACGTATGTGGCGTGCGCTCTTCGTATGTCGATGGTGACGCGCTTTGTTCCCATCATGAAGGGTTACGTAACATCCGGTGGAATCCGTTTTCACCGATAGCGTAAGATTGTAAAACTATTTTAATAGAAACTATTCCTTTTTATATTCTAATAGATTTTAGATTATTATTTAGCTTGAAAAGTTTTTTAAAATGCGGAGTAAATCATTGGATCAACGAATCAAGCGTTGTGCGGCATGACCGGCAGCGCCACCTGTTGGATGCTTTGTCGGCTCGGCTGAAGACTTCGGGCCCAACCGAAGACAAGGATTTAATACTAAAACTAAATAATAAAAGTAATTTTCGCATCGGATTTTTTTGCTACGATATTTTGATTACAAAGTTTAAAGTAGTGATCTTTGCAAAACATGTATCGTAAAGTGTAATGGACTGTCGAGCGTCATGCTGTTTTAGTGAGTTTTTGTCGGCCCGTGGGCCAATTGGAGCCGACCGATTATTCTGAAATTTTATTATCACACACGGGCATGACTCACACAACAGTTATGCGAGCCAATAAACAAGAACGGTTTTTTTTCGGGAGATTTGAATTCTCCTTCGTGGGATCTCCGGTTGACTTTCGGGTCCCAGGGTTCCACGGGGAAAAATCTTCCCCTGTGTGCCTTCACCATCGCAGCACACAGGAGTGCCGTCCCACGTTTGTTGCCATGTGTTTTGGAGTGGAATTTGATATTTATTGAAGACGGATTTTTCGACGTTTTTAAATTTGGAGTTCGCCCTCCTGAGCTCCGTTATCGCAATCCGCCTCATCGCACATTTTCCCCTGCTAATCTAAAGTGGCAGTCCTTGAGCGAGCCAGTTTCCGGGAGAAAAAGGCCTCTATGGCGTGGTTGTTGTGCTTTTCTTCACCGTCGTCAGGTACTTTTCTAGTGTGCGATAGCAGGTTTGGTTGATTGATTGATTCGTGATTTGATACAGTCGCTCAGTTTGTTCTAATTACCAAAGTTACGGATAATTTTTATAAAGCTCAATTTTTGATTATGTAGTTCCATAGATAAATACATGGGCTATCAAAAATGTGCGTGCAGCGTGCTTGAACTGCTGGCATTTTGCCCCGAGCTGAGGCTCTGATTGGAAGAATGCGGGCATGTTATCGAGGTCTTTGACACAAGCTGATTGTGTTGGCAGTGTTGATGCCACAGATTTTTCGTAATCGGTCGTGGGATGCTCCGGCTGGTAGGGTTGGCCACTGGCAGTCGAATGGGCATGAGTTTTTGAAGGATGGTTTTCATACTGTGGGCGAATTTTCGACGATCACGTAGGTTCCGCTCTTATTAAGGAGACTATTGCTTTGCTGCAGTGATTGATTGGTTGATTGTTATGTCCCGATCATTGGCACAGTTTTCTACAATCAATTGATTGATTGCGTAGATATTCCTAAAAAAATGTGAAAGTTTTTGTTCACACTACGGCTCCGGTTCGCTTTTTCGGTCGCTACTTTTTCTGTTGCTTATTGTGAGCTGATCTATAGTATTTGCATGTTCAATCGAATTTTGTGGGCGGTCAACGTGTTCGTAATGATATCAACTGTTAGTGCGTTGGTGTAGATTGATTGACTTGATTGACTGGATTGATTGAGATCGCAAAAACTCAATACCGGTACTTAAATTATTCATTTAGAAATATTTAACGCAAGTAAATTACTGATGAACGAAATTCTTAGATTATTATCGCATATTGCAATAATAATTAACCAGAACAAGTTTGGTAAATGTTTTTTATTTATTCCTCAAATTTTTCAAATTTTTCTTCGATTGATTGATTGATTGATTGACGAATTGAGTTTTTTTATCAGATCCCAATTGGACAGGTTAAGCTGTTGGTGGCTTTGGGTCTTTCTCTCTTCATCCGCTATTTTGTCAGTATCTAATTTCGCTATTATCCTTTTCAGATCTAAGGAATCGGAATGGCCGGAGAGTGCCGAACGGCGACAGCGACGTGGACGATGAAGTGTCGGTCGGCAGCAACACCACCACGTACCGGCAATCCGCCCTCCCTCCCCATGCCACCTCGCCGCTGCTCCACTACTCCTCCCAGCAACAACGCAACCACCCCAGTAGCGGGATCCCGACCTCCAGCAGCCGACAGGAATTGTCCTACGGCGGCTCACCCAAAAGCGGCTCACTCCAACGCTACGACAGCACATCGTCCCTCCGATCCGGTCGCTTCACCCCCACAAGGTATACACAGTTGAGGTTTTCCAACCCTTCATCACCTCGATCGGTTCGAAGATGATTCTAAACAGATTTCTATCAAAACGTATTTGAAATCAAGTCTTTCCCTAAATCTGGGGTCGTTCGCTCAGACAAGTCGCACAAAAGTCGATCAATCAAGCAGTTGCCATCAATCAACTGAAGACCATGATATAATCAAGCAAAACAAGCTGATCGACCAATCAAGCCCCATTGGGGCAGGTGGTTCTCCCAGGGGACTTGAGTGCACCTCACTTTCCTGGTGGATAGAAGTGGTGCGCACGAAAGCTCACCAGATACAGAAATTTTTTTGTTTCCAACTGAACGGATGGTCAGATTGGATTGCAGCTCATGCATCCTACGGGATTTCAATTTACAGTGTCCTTGTCTTCTTTTTCAGCAGTGCAAACACCACCTTCACCAGCACCGGTATGGGAATGCCGAATAGCGCCTCATCCGGCACGTTGCAGCGCTACGGCAGCAGCTCATCCCTCTCCGGCGGCCAGCGCTTCAACAGTCGCCGCTCCTCCCGCGGCGATTTGTCTGTCAATTTCGACCTGAGTCAGCTCGACACGGGAAAGGAACGACAACGCAGCCCCATCGTCCTGGTCAGTCGTGTGGCGGTGGAAAAGGAACTACCAGCGGCCGCAACGGCGAAAACCGATGTTGAATCCCGTTACGTGGTCGGGAAATTCTCCACCGTATCGGATGGAAACGTCCGCAATGTCCCGATTCAGATTGAGCCGCGGGAGCGGAGTGCGAGCCGAGACCGCAGTGTGTCTACGGTGCCGGTTAGCCGGACAAGGGAGCCGGTGAAGGTGTCCACGGTGATGGCCTCCAACGGAGCGGGTTACGGTAGGAAGCAAAGCGGTGAGCGGGTTGTTGGGGGAAAGCAGTTCCAGTCGGACAGCAGTTTGGGCGATTCGAGTAGCAGCAGTGACGAGGACGATATCGGCACGAAGCACACGAATAGTATTATTCGAGCGGCCTCGCCACCGTCCGCCAGGCGACCCACTGGTCTGATGGCCAGGAAGGCGAACGTTAGTGTGGATGAATCCGACAAGGCCGGGTTAATTGGCTTGAAAAACTTGGGCAATACGGTATGTTGATCAGGTGTTGTAGATGTTCTGCCATATATCTATCTGCCACATCTGTCTGTCTGTCTGTCTGTCTATTTGTCTGTCTGTCTATTTGTCTGTCTGCCTGTCTATCTGCCTGTCTATCTCTGGCTGGCTGGCTGTCTGTCCGTCTCTCTGGCTGTCTGTCTGGCTGTCTGTCTGGCTGTCTGGCTAGCTGGCTGGCTTTCCGGCTATCCGTTTGTCTGTCTTTTGGACAAGTAAACGGCCACTTTGCATTTCAGTGTATGTTTCCTGCTATTTCGTCACGAGACTATCCAATTTGGGTGTGCCAGATCTCGAATGATGTGTCTTGTTTACGTTTTTTTTGGTTGCTGAGATGGCGCGGATAAATGACGGATGTGTATATCGCGTTTTTTCTCACTTTTCATTTCTTGCAGTGTTTCATGAATTCGATACTGCAGTGCCTGAGCAACACCCGGCCTCTCCGTGACTACTGCCTCCTTGGCGAGTATGAGTCGGAAGTGAACACCACCACAAGTCAGATGAAGGGCGCACTGATCACGGGTACGTAAGAAGCATCTCTCACTCACATCGATGACGACTAGGCCGTTTCTTCCTGCGTGCGTACATGCATGCATGTGTCTGTGTGTGCGAGGTGACGGCACTTCCGATGCAATCGGATCGATAAAAATGTATATTGCCTGTGTTAATGGGGATCGATCATGACGAAGTCGTCTGTTTGCGGTTACAGCGTTTGCCTCCATGATGGAGGCCTTGTGGAAGCGGCATACTAGTTACTCCGCGAGCAGTCCCTACATACCGGATAAGTTCCACCGTCAAGTGCAGCAGTATGCACCTCGTTTTTCTGGCTATTTGTAAGTTTCTAATTTAGAAATTCCTTTTTCACATGCCTATCTGTCTGTCTGTTTGTTAGTTTAATTAATTGTTTAATTCCTGATTGCCTGCGTTTCTCTCTATTAGTCTGCCTACCTGTCTGGCTGTCTAACTGTCTGTTTATAAGTCTATCTGTCTGCATGTCTGTCTGTTAGTCTGTCTGCCTGCCTGTCTGTCTGATTGCTTGTTTATATATTCCTCCTGCCTGCGTTTCTATCTGTTAGTCTGTCTGTCTGTCTGTCTGTCTGTCTGTCTGTCTGTGTGTGTAATTGTTTGTTTATATGTCTGCCTGCTTGTCTGCCTACTACCTGACTGGCTTTTTGTCTGTCTCGCGGTCTCTCCGTCTACCTGGTTGCTACTCTTTTGACACGTTGTCTGGCTCTTCTCACAGGCAGCAAGACGCTCAAGAATTCCTTCGCTACCTCCTGGAAGGACTCCACGAAGATGTCAATCGTGTCACGGAAAAGACCCGGCCGGAATCTGCCGACATACCACATAGTCTGAGTGATGCCCAGAAGGCGACAGAGTCGTGGAAGCGATACTTGAGACGTGACAACAGCAAAATCGTTGGTAAGTCACTGGCACCACTTGGACGTCTGTTTTCGGTGCTCTTGTGTACGCGGAAAGAGTAGCTGCACCCCATGTCTAAATTAAGTTATGCCGATCTTTTTATGGCCCGTTTCCGGCAGTTCTAATTTTAGTAACACTTCTTGGCACATTCAGATGGGTGCAAATTAGAAGACTCTGTAACGGCGTAATTAATAAACTGTAGGCTGGGTTATTTAAGGGTATGGAGCATAAACTGATCATAGACTGATCACAGACAGATCACAGAGAGATAGAGAGACAGACAGCAGACAGACAGGCAGACAGACAGGCAGACAAACAGACAGACAGACAGACAGACAAACAGACAGACAACTAGATCGATAGATATTTAGGCGTGTAACCGCATTTTAACTCAGATGACTCGATTTAAAATTATTCAATTGCTTTGTAACATCAAATGGATCAATGTTTTTTGCAGATTTGTTCGTTGGACAGCTGAAGAGCTCTCTGATTTGTGAATCCTGTGGATACTGCTCAGTGACTTGCGATCCCTTTTGGGATCTCTCCCTACCAATTCCTGGCAGTCGTGGTGGTCGTCGGTCAGATCCCACAGTCACCACCAACCTGGCCGAGTGTTTCAAACTGTTCACAAAGGAGGAAATGCTGGAGGGCGACGAATGTCCGGTACATCTTCCATCTTCGGCACAATAAAAGATATTTTCCTTACTTTCCAGTAATTGTTTCTATTCTGTCTCTTCACCGTACAGACATGCTGTCACTGTAAAACACGCCAAAAATGCCGGAAATTCTTCAGCATCCAGCGTTTTCCCAAGTACTTTGTGATACACCTCAAGCGGTTCTCGCAGGAACGTTTTCGGGCGAAGCTCTCCACGCTGGTAGAGTACCCGGTAGAGCATCTGGATTTGTCCCCTTTCGCCGCGGAGTCCTACCAGGGTCCACATCCGCTGTACAACCTGTATGCCGTGTCGTGCCACTCGGGTAGCACGCACTGCGGCCACTACACCGGCTTTTGCAAGCATCCCGTTAGTGGCAAGTGGAACGAATACAATGATGCGAGGTATGTTGTCTAATGATTGGGACAGACAGATAGGAACATGGACAGACAGACAGACAGACAGACAGACAGACAGACAGGCAGGCATGCAGACAGGCAGATAAACTGACAATGTTGTTTCATGTTTGATCAATACTTTCGTGATGTTTCAGGGTAACATCAGCTCGCATGGCCGACGTGGTCACATCGGAAGCATACGTCCTGTTTTACGAGCTGGTCAGCTGAGAAATTCCCGGTGGCACTCGTGCGCGGAACTATATCCACGAGACTTTCACACTAGAATTTTGCTTTTTCTGTTTTATCAGAACGCCTCTGTTACGTCAATAATTTGTTTTTAAATTTAAAATTCATTTTAAAGGGTGATTGGCCGGCACGCAATGGGATTGATGTGAGGATGCGCTTTTTTGTGGTGAGAGAAATCAACCTATATTTAACTAGAGATCTGCCTCTTTCTCGCTCCTGCGCATTTGTTTATTAGAGTTTTACGCTCAGATTCTCTTTATCAGAGTCCCTTTTTTCGCTGTTACTCTCCCGAGTGCACGTTCACGCATATATATAAAATTATTTATATAACGCTGCATTGTTTCATTTCGGCAAAACAGTACACGAATCCGAATTCATATTACCATTCCGGAGAAACAGGACAGACCTATTCTGACCGTAGGTTAAAGAGCGATTGTCCGACCCAAGCAGTACCCAGGCAGATCGGCATACACTGTACATACAGACAGACGGAGGGACAAACGGAAGGACAGACAGGCAGACAGACAGATAGACAGACAGACAGACAGACAGACAGACAGACAGGCAGACAAACAGACCAACAGAAAAACAGAGAGATAGACAGGTAAGCAGACAGGCAGGCAGACAGACAAACAGACAGAAGGCAAGTAGACAAGCAGGCAGGTGGTTAGGCGAACAGAAAAACAAGCATTACTTCATTCCCAATCAATACTTTTATGCATTTTCAAGGTGAAACCAGCTCGCATAACCGATGTGGCCAAATAGGTAGGTGTATGGTATGTCCCGTTGTACGAACGCGCCAGCTGAGAAGTTCCCAAATGCATGCATGCTCGGAATTACGGTATACCCATTTCAAACTTTTCAAACGAGAACTTTCCTTTTGCTGTTTTATAAGAACATCTCTGCTACGGTAATTTTTTGTTTTCAAAGGTTAATTGTCGAATGGGCATTGGCCGGTATCGCCAAAAAAAGTGTTCGATTTTAGTGAAGACAGTTTTTTTTGTCCAACGGAAGAGAATTCTGTATATGCTTAACTGGAGAACTGTTACTCCGAGTATGCTAGTCTTTGTCTTTGTCAAGCTAGTCCATGTAGGAGTCCTTCTTTTTACTCTCCAGAGTACAAGTTTACGCATATATAAATTCATTTATATTATGGTGCATTGTTACATTTAAAGGGTTTTCCCACGACGACTAGAAAGAAATAAAACAAAAGAAAAGAAACCAACACAACTTAAACCAACACAAAAAAGAAAACAGCAATATGCAAACAACCACGCAAAAAATTCTGACGAATCCGGGATATGGTGCAAGTGTCCATGCAGCGCACTTTTGAAATGTCTACATGCTCATCGAAGTACGATATTTTGGTCTCATTTCAGGGATATATAATGGAGAAATTTTAACTTGAAACTCCGGTGGTGAGGAGAATTCCGGCGAGTAAAATGCAGAGGGCGGTGAAAGATGTCAGGGATTGGGCACCGGCACCGGATACCGCACTGGTCGTTATTGTCCTTACGTCCGAGAACTGGCCAAGTCCGACCGGGTTTCGGGACGCCAGTTTGATGTCGTATTCCGTGTTGTGGAAGAGAGAGTCCAAAATGTGAACAGTGCCTGAAAAAAGGTTATATTTCACAAGTTGCATCTCTATCTGCATTGTACATACCTGAAGAATCTGTCTGTCTGTCTGTCTGTCTGTCTGTCTGTCTGTCTGTCTGTCTGTCTGTCTGTCTGTTTGACTGTTTGACTGTCTGTTTGAGGACTTTCCAAAACTTCATACCATTCTGGAAATCAATGACTGTCGCATTTTCCCAGGCCCCGAAATGCTTCGGTCGGATCACTGCTCGGTAACCTGTAGTAGGAAGTGGCCCATCTTGCTTCTCCGGGGGGTTAACATGAATTCGAATCTGGTGACTACTAGGCTTGCCGAAGGTAAAATTTGGAGGAGCCGGCTGATCTGTAAATCAAAAAACACCAGCAATGCAAGGGATATGTGCATGTAAAGTGGAAAGGTGCTTTAGAATGCGACCGGTCCGTACCGACTTCAATGACTCGATAAATTTTCTCTGCTGTTCCCAGCTGATTCCGAGCTCGGCAGACAAGCTCCCGGAACTGAGAGGCGTCTGACATGTTCTTGACCAGTTGCGTTCGAGATGGGTCAGAGAAGTCCTCGCGGTTCTTCAGCTCAGTAAGGGGAATGTCAACGAACGAGCCGTCGTAGTAGCCCCAGTCGTACTCGGGCTGAGGTTCCCCTTCTGCTTGGCAGGTCAAATTAACTTCACCTCCGAGGAAGGAGTAGTGAATCTCTGCATTTTTATCTTGAAATTCAGGCGGATCTGCAGCATTAAAATCCCGGTAAAAATAAGCAATAAAAAGGACTCGCACTCAGACAGACAGATACACGCGTCGGGCAGGCAGGCGAACATTCAAGCATTCAGGCAAGCAAACAAACAAACAAGCAGGCAGTCAGACAGACAGATACACAGACAGACAGACCCACAGACAAACACAGCCAGAACTCACAGTTCACAACGAGCGAGATTGCCTTCCGCTTGAAGTTGGAGGTGCTGTCTCCCACCATTTGGGTCGCATCGCAATCATACAGCCCTTCGTCCGCTCTCGACACATTCCGGATGGTAAGGCCTTCCGCGTGGACTTTGAATTTCTCATCTGTAGTAAATTTTGTTCGTTAGATTCTTTGTCATTCCATATTAATTTCAAGAAGCAGTGCACAGCAGCCGCAGCAAACTTACGTCCATTACTCGGAATCGGTGTTCCCCTTCGCCAGCTGACCATCGGTTTCGGTTCGCCCTCCACATTGCAAGTCATCACATAGTCCGAGCCAATGTCTGCGGATTGGGAGAGCTTCACGTTGTCATAGTTGATGCCAGCTGAAATTAATAAGGAAATTTGGATTCGTGGTCCTTTGTGCATAAAAGCAAGCATCAGTCTGGCAATGAGTCAGTGATCAGACGAAGAGACAGATTCACGCACAAACCCATCAAGTAAATAACGAAACTGTCTGAACTTGGGGTTATTTAACCGTCAAATAGTCAAGACACAAAGGCAGACATCAAGTCAAGCTACGGTCACAGACAGACAAAAAGTTGCAGCCACAGACAAACAGACAAGCAGACAGACAGACAGACAGACAGACAGACAGACAGACAAACAGACAGACAGACAAACAGACAGACATCAGCTACTGACACAGACACAACGACGTTTTGAGACAGAGACAGTGAAGGAAACAGAAAGGAGACATTGAATCACAGATAAACGAGCTGTCGTGAATTCAGGCGTGAACTTACAGTACACAGACAGATCGAACGTCCTGTGGACCTCTTCCGGTTGACCCTCAATATTGGCCGAGCATGTGTACACTCCGGCGTTTTCCGTGGTAACATTATCGAAGATGAGGACAATGGAGGTCGGCTTATCCGAGGGCCTCTTACTCAAACTGATCCTGCAAAATGAAAGAAGGTCTTTTCAAACAGTTCACACACATGCGCATACACATTCAGACAGAGCCAATGGTCAAGAAGAACGGGGTCGAAACTCAATTACGCGCCCGGATAATTAAAGGACTTGAGTAAAAGGAGTCAACAATATGGACCAACGGAAACGGAGGGAAGGGATGCTGTATGGGATAAATTTTGGGGTGTCTTCCGATCCAGCGCCCTGTGGCCAACTATTGAGCGATCACACGCTACTGTACACAAATATCAATTGCCGTCGCCCAGCAGTCTGGACAAACAAATTGATCTGTATGCCTCTGCCTGGAGAAATGCGCCGTTTGGATGGACACGTCTATCGGTCCGCCTGTATGTCTGTCTGTCTGTCTGTCTGTCTGTAAACACGACTGACCGTTTTCCATTAGCGGCATTGATTTCCTGTCCGCCTTGTGTCCAGCGAAGGTTCGATCCCTTCATGCCATCGGCGATCCGGCAGGTCACTACGAAACCGCGGCCCTGCTCCTCCGTGCGTTTTGCCTGGGACGGTTGCAACTCGAGCCCGTTGTGATGAGAGGGTAATTTGGTCGGTTGAGCAGAAACTGGAAAAAGAACACAAACGTTAACATAAGAAATGGTCTTTCACTATTGACCATTCAGACAGGCACACGGGCACACAGTCTAACAGTTGCACCGGCATACAGTTTGGACAAACAGTAGAATAGTCGGACAGGCAGCCAGATAGGCAGGTAGGCAGGCAGGCAGACAGACAAACAGGCAGGTAGGTAGGCAGATAATCAGACAGACAGACAGACAGACAGAAAGACAGACAGACAGAAAGACAGACAAACAAACAAACAAGCAAACAGGCAGGCAGGCAGGCAGATAAACATATATAATTAAGTTTTCTCGAGCTTTGTAATATTGACTATTTGCTTTCTGCCAGACGGGTCTGTCCGTTAACCGACGTGTAAGGGGACACCCCCAAAGTGGGTCTTGTATCAAAACAACAACACGGGAAGAGAGTAGCTTCAGCGTTGAAGCGAGGCGCGACCCAGTCGCGTTGGGATATTATTTATTTACCCGCGCTCTCTTCGTGGGGGCATATGAATGACCGATCGGGTTTCGTAATATTTTGAAACGATTTTCCGCGAAGGGGACAGGAGGGGAAGGAAGAAGGACCGCGGCGGGACCCAACAGCACCTGCGCGTATTTTCAAGTGGTCATACGCCATAAGTGGCCAGACTACACTACACATCACTGACACATATATATCGACCGA
>LRSR01008472.1:0-23160 GCA_001579985.1 Hypsibius dujardini
CTAATCCCTTTTTACCATTGTACAAAGCTAGAAACTCTGTATTCGCATAACTGTGATTGTTCGTGCTTCGCAATGTGAGTGATGGCTGCCACTTCACAGCACGGTGATGTTTAAAATGAGTCCACTTTACTGTGCTGTTTGTATACACCGCACAGAGCGAGGGCTTTATCCTTAAATAATGACAGTGGGGCATAGTGACCTCTCCGTGACATTCAGGCAGATATAATAGGTACAGGTATATCAAGGACTGTCGTATCAGCTTGATTTATAGGCGATTTTGGAAGTGTGGGTCTTGACAATGTTTTCTGCATTGCTGTATATAGAACAGAGCCTTCGAGAGAAATTGAACTCACCTCTCCAGCCTTCTCTGACTGCTCTCCTTCGAGGTGCATCCATTGCAGAAGTACAACCCGCAATTGATCTCTAGACATTGAATGAGGAAAGCGTCTCCCTGTTGGCCACAGTAGCTACAAAACAAGGGAGAGAGAGAGCATAGAATATACTTTATACTACATTAATGGTTGAGGTTTACACAATTCTATAAGTTTTGTGAATGTAACAAATCAAATACAGCGCAGAAAAGTGCAGGATGAATAATACACCCGCGGTCCCTGATCAACGGACGGATGCGAGTACCTGCATTCTGCTGCTGCCTCTTCTAGTGGTGATGTGCCTTCCGATTCCATGAGCGTGGGGGAATCGCCACTGCACGGTTGAACCAAGGTGACGTCTGGGTCCGTTGGCCTCATACCTTTCAGCATACCTTAGCAAGAACGCCACCGAAGTAGAAGAGCAGGGCTTCTTCGAACTCCAAAGATATTTGCCGTTTGCTGTTATACGCTATACTACACTCGCTGCCGTACCATGAATCGTTGCTCACGAAAATGGGTTCACATGTTGCAGAGTTTCCGTTAAAATATTGACAAACACAAAATACACCACTGACCCTACTCGACGGTTCGACGACAGCCCATTATACAGAAGGCGATGGTGCGTGGCACAATGCGCCAGCAGAACCGAAGAATGACATGCGAAAGTTACTCCATTTTCCTGGCTGTTTACATTGAACAGTGTGAATTGAACTGACCCTGTCTTCCGCGCGCACAAGAACATGGTCGGCTGTTCCGTTTCCTGGCTGCTTTTCCAGGTAGAGAAGCCTGCCACAGGTTCTTGAGTCTAGGCGTGCGACTAGCTCCGCCCAACGTTCGCATGTGGGTGTACCGTATTGGTGGAAGCTGCTTCTTCCGTTTTGCGTACCATTCCCATGCGTCAGCAGTCTGGCCATACAGCCGATTGTCGGTTCTGTGTGTTAGTCTTTTCGAAGTTCCCTGTGTGTAGCGACGTAACGGCCACTCAGCCATGTACCGGACTGACGACGGTACAAGGAGTCTGGCCAAATCCTGGCCGCCCTATTTTCTGGCCAAATTCGAGTTACTTTGTAATCTAAACAGTTAGTTTAGTGAAACGAGCTTGAAGGAAGTAGCAACACTGAGATGATGGCTTTAAAAGCCTAAAAAAAACGGCCCAGCTGAAAAAGATTGGATGTAAACTTTTCAAGAAAAAACTATCGCAAGAGAGAGAATCAAATAGAAAATGACTGACATTTTTCATCTACAATCGAAGGGAGCGCTGCATGCGTTCCAAGCACTCAATCTTTTGACCGGGCAGCATTTTTTAGCGCGTGCCAACTTCTCGACCCACTGGACGGTCCAACAGCAAAGTCCAATTAATCTTAACAAGAACTAGGGAGTTTCTCCTTTTTCAATAATTTGCAACTCTAATTGTCTTGAAATTAATTGGTAAGAAAATAGCGCAACAGGAAAAGCATTTTCACTTGTAAAATTGTAAAAATAACAGCCGAGTAATTCACCCCTGACAATCTATATTTTTTACGTATTTATGTTTGAAAACACTTTTATAAGAACGTTTAACGGTAAAACTCCCCTCATTGAGTTGGCAAAGATTATAAGTTTTAATAAAATTTGCCATAAATGGCACTCCGGTTGGTGACTGTTTTACTTCAGGAACTGACACGAATTACAAGCAGCTTTGTTACGCAGTGTGGCACGGTATTTAAAATAGTAAATGTAACCGTTATCGATCGTAACCGTATTCGGTTATTGTTTTTTGGGAGGGGTATGGAATAATTCTTTTTTAATGAAGACCGCTCTCCCTTTCTTCCCCTTTCCCTACCCCGCCCCCGGGGAAAGCAAGTCAGCGGTCCTCGCAACATCTCGACTGTAGACTGTGCGAAAACCGACGTTCGTGAGCGGACCGCATTACCCAGAAACAACCAACAAACAAGGGTAAAAAACAACGCGACTCTCCGTGGAGTTGGACACAACAAACTGTATGTAGCACAGGAGCAACAAGGCTAGGAACGGATTGGAGTGCGAGTAGATCCCTAGAGTGAAAGCCCTAAACCGCTCAGCAGCAGTAGATATTTCGTGGAAGACTGAAAACAGGCATTAGTGCTGTCTGCATCATCGGGCCGCCGAAGTGGTCCCTGAGCGTGAATGGGCGAAGGTCAGCTGAAACCCCTAACACGAGAATTTAGAGCGTTACTCCCCTCAGCAGTAAATCCTTCTGATTGTACAAGGAGCCCGGCCGATTTCTGACCAATGGCAATGCTAATCACCATTCAATTCACACAAAGATTGAGAGTACCTTTTCCCGACGATATTAGATCTAAAAAGGAATTTGCACTTGAGTGGTATGAGCAGAAAATTACTTTAATGTCAAGGGGGCGGAGTTGACGGCCAATACCCCGGCTTGGGGTGAAAGTCCCCCTCCCCATTCCCTTCTTTGTTCTCTCCCCTTTTCTGCTTTCAATAGTCATGAAACTCGATAAAATGTGAATTGATTTTTTTAGAATCCTTATTGTTTCCTCATCATAAAAATTTTAAATCCTAAGAATTGGACATTGCCCGAGCGAGTGTGGAGTAAAAAACGAAAACGCCCACTTTTATCTTCACTCCCAGGGTTATGGCCACACCATTTATTCCACCAATGTTCAAATCTCGGGGTTTTTGCACTAAAAGATTGAGGGACAATTCCAAATTTATCAAATTTATTATGCTAACTCAAAGGAACATTGATAAGCACTCGTACAAGCAACAGGGGATAAAAGGAGGGAAGGGGAAGGGGGCCTTGTAGATTAAGCCCATTACCGGAACCAAAAAATTGAGTGATATTTCAGAAATGATCCGTAACTCCACCCCTTGACTTCAACATATTTTTTGTTCACGCCGGTTGATGGAAAGCTGAATTTCGGATCGGACAGTGTCAAGAAAATGTACTTTAAATCTTTTGGTGAGCACAGCAGTACTTGGGCATTACCAATGGTCAGGAATAGCACAAGGAGAAAAGTGATCAGGACTAGATCGCACGCCTCTTACCTTTGTATGTCGTACATTCCCATTCTCCAAGAAAGCGTTCACAATAAGGTGCTTCCCACGCCAAAAATCTCTGTATACCCAACTCTGCCTTTCTCCCTATATTACCCCACACTACCTCCAACTGGTGCGTTCCCTCGTCCACCCGGTGGAAGACCCTCAAGACACCCTCCATCGTCCAGCAGAAGACCCGCTGTGTGATGCCCGACCCCGGTACCATCACTTCCACCGACTGCGCCGCTCTGCAGACCGCCAACACCTTGCCCGTCTCCCGTTTCCGGCCGGCTTAAGTTAACAAGTTCCCTCCCCTTTCCCTCCCCCCTTTTTGTCCCCTGTTGCTTTTACAAGTGCTCACCCTCAATCAGGCATGGTCCCTCTCCAGCCGCAATCCCAAGTGCAGCAAGGCACTGGCCAGCATCTGCTAAAGGAAGGCTTGGAGGCGGTGCGAGAGGTCGCGACAAAGTTCAGCAAGGTTAGACCGCGGGCTCAACGTCGAGGCTGTCGAGCTTGCAGTGGCTCAGAAGGCCAGCGAGGGCGTTGCCGCGTGGGGGACTTTGTCAGGACAGTAGGGCACAGGTGGGAAACACCTAGTATGCATGACAACTCGCTGGAGACATCCTTTACATTGCTTATACTCTAATGACACAATCACAAATTAGTAAATGGGAGAAACAGCTAAAATACGTAGGAGCATTAAGAAAATCACAAGATTGTCAGAGCAAACGTATTTCTTGCCCACAAACGGGTCACCTTCATGCATTCGTTGAGCCACACCTGACCTGACCTTCTGCTCCAGTATGTGGGCCGCGACGTCTCGAAAAAATCGGGAAAGACTGGAAGTTCTACAAAGACAGGCGATCCGCACGATGGGAGACTATGGAGAGTCAACCAGTACAGCGGACCTCTTTCAGCGTTTTGGCGTGGACAGCATTCTGAAGCGTTGGAAACTCCAGGAAGCAGTCTGGTTATATTGCATCGTCAATTACGATAATGCGACCAGCTCAGACTACCTGCGAATCCTTTTGGCTTTCCGCGACAGTGTGCGGGCTTACGTAACCTCGACGCATTGAGGTGAACGTGAGGAGTGCGATGGGCGGCACGATGTTCGCCAGACAGCTGAGATTACTTGATAGTTCTCTGCTTTCTGATCTCTGCAAATGTGAATCTCTGAACACCTTCAGATCTCGTGTGGTTGCTTTTTTGTAGAGTAGCTAATTTTTTACTTCCTTTAAACAGACTATATATCCCGCAATGACTTGTCTGCTTCTGTTGAATAATAACACTTTTTAAATATTCCTTGATCAGGCGTGCGAGTGGAAATGACTTGAACTATGAAAAAAATTGATTAGTAGTAGCCTGTTAATCCAGCACGGTGATGAAAAGTACCACTACAAAACGCGAGAAAAGCCAAACTAAATCGTCTCGTTTCAATTAATGAAATATGCAGACAAAATCGAGTCATGCAATACCAAAAAAATGGGAAAAAAGGCGGAAGATGTGAAATTACCAGGAAAACTGCGAGGCGCATACATTTTGTACGCCTTGTAAATCTGGGTCATTGGTTTTAACGCACTAAATCATTAACAATCGGTTATGAATTGTAGTATGTTAATGTTACCAGTACATTTGCATGAATGTTCAAATTCAAACTTTTTTATAATTTTAGCGCCTTTATCTGCATTCATCCGGAATTATGCATGGAGTCCATACTCCGTCTGTGCATGGTCCTCAAAATGCGGCTCAGCCTCATTGGAATGGTCACTGCTGGGGGCGGAGATGAGTTTGCGGAGATGGGGCGGTGTGATTGTAATCTACCAATTGACAAACGGAAAAAAAACCCATTCAAAAAAACCGCAAACTCCGCTCAACGTAGCGATGACAATATTTATCTGAACCTGCGATAACTAAACATTTTTGTGAGAGGAATAGTTTCTAGCTTATAATTTCGCTTCGTTAGCAGCTCACAATTTTTAATAAAAAATTAGATTAACAGACCACAAATAGCAAATAAAAAATGCGTGACAAAAAATAGTTTAAATAGTAAACAAAATTTAAAAAGCTCAAAAAATCAAAATAGCTTAAAAACCCGTAAAACATATATATATGGAAACTGTTTTATCACTTATTTCTCTAAAAGTATTTCTCTAAAATAAACCTAGTAGCCTTTTTAGTTTGAAAAATAATTTATCCTCAATCAAAGTACAAGAAATTGAAACAGGAAAGTAGCAGCCATCTATGAACTGTACGCGCGCGATAACTTCACGCAGTACAATAAATTACTCGGCAGACACGAGATACTGGTACACTCATGAGCGGATCCATAGGTCTAACTTGGACAAGAACGGAGAGATTTTCCTTCCCCGATTGGATTGGATCTTTTTTCACAAATTTCATGATTTTACATTGAGGGTTCGGACTGGAAATCACATCCGCAGTTCCAAAAAAAAACTATTTCCCGTACCAGTTTGTCTTACGGCCCGGAGCTTGATTGAGTGATTTATCAGCAATAATTCCGAAGCTTCAATTTTCGATCCCAACCACTGTAAGATCGGCTTTTTCGGAAACGTTTGGTTCCAAGGTTTTTGAAACCCCTTTAAAACCAAACCACTCGAATTCGATTTGAAATCGATTGACATAAGCAGAATTTTATGTGAATCTCAGGGGGCGGAGCTATGGGTCATATCTGCAATGTCACTCGGAAGCCTAAATTGAAACTAGCCCATAGCTCCGCCCCCTGATGTCAAGAAAATATTCTGCCGATGTCAATCAATTTCAAATTGAATTTTGAGTGGAAGAGTGTCAAAAAATTAAATCAATCAATCTAGCCCCGGGCCATAACACAAAGTGGTGCGGGAACCTATTTCTTCCATATTATTTTCTGAAACCGTGGATGTGATTTCCAGCCTGAGACTCCAGTCATGATATATGGAAAGGTATTGTGAAAAATAACCCCACTCCGATTGGGAGGGAAAATCTCCGTTCTTGCCTAAGTATACAGCGGGTCTGATTCAACTGCTTGAAGTTATCGCGCGCCCACAGTACCGGTGTGTACAATTCGGTGCACACAGTAAAGTAAGAGATACCTTAATGAGCCGGACGTTGTCACCAATAAGGCCTACATCCACTTCGATCTGGCTCCCGATACCCAGCTGATCAACATCCTCTCTACCCTCGTAGTCCCACCCTAGTTCCAGTAACTGTCGCCCGTTGGTGACATGATGACTGATCCTCGCCAGACCAGCCTGTTCCCGGCAAAAGACTCGCATTGTCACGCCCAACTGCGGGGCTAAAATCTCGACTGCCCGACTGGCGGCATAAACCGCTACCACCGTTCCCATTTGCCGGCTACTACCGCCGTACTCATCCATCAGATGGAGCCCCATGTAGAGGCTCTGACTGGCCGCACTGCAGGTCTTCGCGGCCGCATTGGCGACATTACAGTCCCCCGCAATGTCGTTCATAATTTCTGGAGTCAATCCCGCTGGAATCGTCGGGTTCTCATCCTGCGCTGCCAGGAGGAGACGGTGGACCCAGATATCGGCGTACCGACGGATCGGTGACGTCATGTGGGTATAGTACAGAATGTCGAGGGAGAAGTGGTGGGTGTCCTTCTCATTCCCCGTACAGACATACTCGGCGATGCGGGTTTTTTTAATACATTGCGCTTGGAGTACCGGGTGAAGGTCCGGTCGACTGGCCAAGACTTCTTCTAAGAGTGCGGGTAGACTTTGCTGGGCGTAGAAGCTCAATTGGAGTTTTTCCTGGTCACAAAGTCGAACCAACTTGGAAAGGACGTCCGCTCGAGGCGGCTGCTGACGGCGCAGTAAGGCGAAGTTCGGGAAAGCCTGTTAACTTACATGTTATTAGGAGTTTATAGACTGATAATATAAACTAATGAACTAAACTTCCCAATAGATTCCTTATGTTCTCCTTATATTCCCAGTATACAAGATTAATATGCTATATATGTATATATAATGTATATAAATACTGTAGTGCCGCGTGAAAATCGTGGGAGCGTTGTTCGATTTGAATGTTGTTCCCTAGCAGGAAGCGAACGCCGATTTCACCACTTCCACGCGGCACTATAGTATATAAGGAGTAGATAAACTCCTTATTATTTATTTATGTATAATCAGGCGAAACGCGCCTCTGTGGATGATGTCAATTTAATGGAAGATATCGAATACCAAGGGGGTGGCACCCAAACCAAGTCCTCTGGGAGCACCCCTGCAGAGGTCTGAACCCCTGGCACTGCCATCCCATCCAGAGTTTATTCTTAATAATAATATATTTGGGGTGTAGGTAAATATTAAACGCTAACCATAACAAATATACAAGATTAAATAAAAGTAAACAAAAAAATATTTTTAATACATGTACTATATGTACTATCTGTTATTTATTTTAACCCCACATATATTTTTGTTAAGAATACAATTTTGTATCGAATGGCAGTACTGGGGGCCCAGACCTTTGCTGGAATTTCAGGGGCGTCCCAAGGGGAGTTGCTTAGGTTGCTCCCCCCTGATAATCGAAAAGCCTATTTAATGATCCATAATTGTCTACGTTAGAGGGGCGGCTTACCTTCTGGATTTCCCATGCAGCTACGGAGTTTGTCAGGAGTGCGAGCTCTTCAATTAACCTATCATATAAAGAGCCATGAAAGGGGAACTCGCTGGGCCGTAATGCGATTCTATTTTAGTTCACAGCCACGATGACGTTCGGTGTACCAATTCCCATCTATCCTTCTCACAGCATTTTCCGCTTGACTTACTGGTTACTTTCTAGGCTTTCTTCCTGCACCATGACGGATCGGCCACCGTCTCCCCGTCCATAGCGAATTTTTTCTGGATTAATTACTCTGGCGCCTGCAAAAAATTGCATACACAAATTTAATTATCCCGTTACATTGGAATAAGAGGAAGGAACCCAAAACATGACACGTACCACCCGCCAGACGTTTAGCACGTAAAATCTGTGCGATCCTGTTCACACTAACAATAGCCTCGCATATTTCACTTGCTTCGTCACCGAAATCAGACAGACAGGCAGACAGACATCCTTTCTTTATGATATCCTAAAAAAATTGTATAAGGTAAGGCAGTCTGTTTGTCTGTCTGTCTGTCTGTCTGTCTGTCTGTCTGTCTGTCCGTCTGTCTGTCTGTCTGTCCGTCTGTCTGTCTGTCTGCCTCTGTACCTCGGCATCCATGTACGTCAATTGGGCACAACTTCGGATCCGGCCACGTGTTATGCGGTATCCCAAATCTTCCCCAGAAGGCGAAAATGTATGAACAACGGAGACGACTCGCCGCTCTTCATGCCTGATCAGCGAGCACTGTTCCATCAGCGCTCGCGGCATCATATGCACGACCTGCGCGAACGACCGACAAAAGGGAAGTTGACTAAGCATGTACCGTTCGCAATGAAAGTTCAGTGGTTGACGCTCATTCCGATCTTACCTTGTCTAACATGTAAACGCTCGAGCCCCTTCCGCGAAGATCGCGGTCCAAATCTGAACCCGCTTCAACAAAGGATGTGACGTCCGCTATGTGGACGCCAATTTCGAGAGTACCGTCAGTTAAGACTTTATAAGACACTGCATCGTCAAGGTCGCTGGCTCCCGGCGGGTCTATGGTGAAGACTAATTGGTCGCGAAAATCTTCAAAGCTACTTTTTGCCTAAACGAAAGCCATCCGAGACATTTCTCTCAATACGTTTGCATACTTTGATTCTAACGAATCGATTAACTGTTACCTCTGCTACATGTCTGGCAGCTGCCTTCTCAATGACGTCCTGGACTTGGTTCGCCGGAAACTGCACCCGTTGGATTCCATTTTCAACCAAGATGTTCTCGGTATGACACATCGCCAATCCGGCACTTCTGTCGTTGATGCCGGTGATTTGACTGTGAAAAGAACAACCCGTACAGAATTTTCGTGCTTCGAAAGTTGAGACAAGACGGCAACTTGCCCCAAGTGTATGGTGGTCCCGGATTCGGGACCCGTAAATGTGGCGTAAAACAGCTCGTGCTCCAGATCGACATCCGCGGTGTCGCGCAATCGATTGCGGATCGCTGAAGATCAATGACTACACGTATACCTCTCGACGAGTGCAGTACATCACTGGACATGTGATTTGACCCATTGGGCGGAATGCTTGCTCACCGAGTACAGATAGAAGCACTTTATACTGATTACTGTTACTGATTCGAGCACAATCGTACCGGTACACTGTTCTTGCTGTTGTTAAATCTTGTGAATCACAGTATAAAAATAAATAAAAATATTGCTGTTGCCATTTATTAGTATACAGTTGTCTTTGCCAGAAATCTTTAAGATCCGAACACGTTTAAAAAAACTGCGAAACCACCATACCATGTTATTGTAGCTTGACGGAGTGTTTGACGTACTATTATGGTCTTAAATTTTGGTTTAGTAAAACTGTTTATCACATGCGTATTTGAAATCAATTCAAACTGGAGCAGTGTGGGCGGGGTTCTTATTGGCCCACTATAACTATGACACCCTTGTCTGGATTTTATGTTCTATCTATTTCGTGACCCTTTACAGTACGAAAAACAGTAATTATTTTTATGCGGATGATATTTTGTTATTAGCGGAATATAATTCGATCATTCGGAAAACTAATAGATATAAAATCGTTCTCATTATAGCGGGATAAAGGGCTCTATTATAGGGGTCTTACTGGCTACAGTATATCGAAGATGCCTGACCAGTCAGTCCTGCATAGTTAACAAATGTGATTGGTCTTACCTTCGGGGACGTCTCCTAGACGGATTTCCGCGCGAGGCATTCGAGGATCGATTGGCTTCAATACAAACGCGGTGTCATTCCAGTTCACGGCGTTTTGTTGCATTTCAACCACAAGGCCCACAAAGTTGCGATTTCCCTCTTTTGACATTATGGACACAACCTGTGCATAAACAGCAACCAAGAGCGTGTCTCACACAACGATTCAATAATCGTATACCGTACCCGTTATGTATATAGTATAAGTACAACTCTTACCTTGCCAGTTCTCTGGAGCCATTCCGGAAGGATTTGAGCAGCATCCATACAGCGATTAACCACGTCCATCCAGACACGGCCTGGTGACTCCACCACTTCGTAGAGGTCTCTCCCGCGGTTGATGGTACTGCGAGCGGGAGGTCGTTTGTTCTTTTGGAGGAACTCAATGTCTTGAGCACTGACACAGTCCCCGAGATCTGGTATTTTTAGGAAGGCCTGGACCTCTTCGATTGCTTCCAATCGAATCTACATGAAACAGACACCCTGATGGTCGCAAAAATACTGCACGAAATATACCGAATACTAGCAGTAATATGGGTGTACCTTCCATTGGTCTTGAGGGTGCACCTCCACCATGACTAAATCGCCATTCATAGCCACATCTCGGTCACGCGAACCGTCAATGTTTATGTCGTTTTCCTGATACAATATAGCAAGTCAAATTATGGAATGATTTCGATCAACAGTGAAAGAACTGCGCAGTCCAACGAACCTTTCCTTGCACTCGAACATATGCCTGCCCGGGGGAAAGAGCATTCACCGTCATCATCCCCATTTCGACTACCACCGGATATTGCTCAATGATCTCTTTCCAATGCTTCTTTTCCGCGGCCTCGAGTAGCTCGCGGTTACCTACGATAACTAGTCCCTTCTTTGCGCGAGTCAGCGCCACCGTCATTCGTCGCACTTCATCCAGAAATCCCACCGCCCCGCCACTAGCTTTGCCGGAACGAACACAAGAGAGAAGAATGTAATCCATTTCGCCGCCTTGGAAATGATCCACTGTGTCTACCACCAGACCCTATCACAAATAATCAATGCTGTATAACGCTTCACGACCAACTCACAGGCAGAGTGACATACCGATAGACAGATTGACAACGAGACAGGCAGGCAGGCAAGCAGACAAACAGACAGGCAAACAGGCAGACAGGCAGGCAAACAGGCAAACAGGCAAAAATACAGAGAGGTAGACAATCAGGCAGGCAGACAGTCAAACAAACAGACAGACAGATTTGGCACACTTACCTCTTTTACAAATTCCGCCAAAATGTCGTCCCGCAGAAAGGCTTTTTGCGCGCTGTAAAATGTGATAACCCCAATGTCTTTTGGCGCCACTTTTTGCCGGACCAGTTCCATAATAACTCTCAGGATGATGTCCGCTTCCTGTCTATTGATGTATGACACACCATCTGCAACGGTCTGGTGCGCTTTAGCCGAGTCGATCCATATGACCTGGCTACGACGACCGGAGCCGGGTCTCGGGTGAATGAAACTCAACTTGTTGCAGTGCCTCAACTGGCAGACACTCAATTCGGTCTTGAGCCGTTCGTCGTAAATGACCCTCGAGACCGGGTCACAGATGGTCTTATGCATACGGTACTGCATTTCGAGCATGACGCGTGGCACCTGTTTCAGGTGTATCATCCTCTCGAAAATGGATATGACCAAATTGCTGTGATCCAATTCCGGAAATCGAATGTTCTTTGGAACGGCCAATTGGCGTTCATCTCCAATTAACACAACTCTAGTACGAGCTTTGGTGATGGCAATTAAGGCATCCAATTCGGACGCTTGTGTTGCCTCATCAATGAAGACGTCCGAAAAGGAAACGCCTTTCAAATTTCCGCATCCAGCCGCCTAATAAAAACAGGAGGGAAATTCAGTAATTAAATAAAGTATTAATCAAAGCGTTTACTTATATATATTTTAAAGTATTACAAGTATTTCTCAATTATATATACGCGAGTGAATTTAACCAGACATGTGTTATTCATTATATATATTTTAATTACTGGATTAGGATAAAGAGTTCACTTAAGGTATTCCTATACATAACGATGTATATGAATACATATGAGTTTAGCTATATAAATCTTGCTCAATTAGAAATAGCTGAATTAATTTTAAGTATATCAAAATGATATTTGTACAGTACATGAATGAATTAATCTAACGCTTAACTATAAATTTACAGCTTACGTTGCAAGTTGTGCAGATGATGTCGCAGTGTTTGATCAGCTTGCGTGCTTCGTCATTCCAGGCCATCCGATAAGCTTCCTCATCCTTCTTCGGATCCATGTTTCGCAGCTCATGTTGTACCCTGTAGTGGAGCGTCAGCTTCAGCGACGCCTCACTAACCGTTCTGGCCTGATCTTTGCGTGAACTAATCCGTAGGACCGTAAGACGGAAATCTTCCGCCAATCGTAACGCAATGTTATCCGTGGGAACGTTACTGGGCGCACAGCAGAGAACCTTGGGTCTCCGTCCGCCTGAGCGTTGTTCAAATACGTTCCGGACAATGGCCGCCAATGTATGAGTCTTCCCTGTGCCTGGAGGGCCCTAATAAAACTCGCAAAAGTTAGAACTTGGACCCTCTAAATAAGATAATTTTAAACTGAATGATTTATTGTGCTACATTTTATCATAGTGTTTGTTAAGAATAAAGGGGGATTTTTAAAAAAAATGTAATATGAAGAGATTTGGTTAGAAACGGGAGCCAAGAATTTTTTTTTATGACAAAGGTATTGTCTTTTTTGGAAGTTGGTTTAAACAGATTGCCGTTTCGATTTAGTTTCGCAATCAAGTCCCAACCAAATATTCAGAAACATCCCCGTTCATGTAAATTTTCATTATTAAATATATAGGCGAGACATAATGCTAACAGTACTGTATAGTGTATTCACAAAAGAAACTGAAGTCTTAATTAGCCAAGTGTATATTTTGGAGGTGAAAATAATATCTTTGCTCTCGTACCTGTATAAGTGAAATCGGCGTGGATAGAGCCATGCGCACCGCATGCTTCTGGTACCAATTGAGGGTCTGTTTCGAGGGAGCCAGCCACCGCGGAGAATCACAAGGGTCTCTCCAGTCGTGCTCATAACTCGGCAGTAGTTCACCCTCACGCGTGCCCAAGATGGACCGAAAAATATGGTTTTGAAATCGGTGAAAGCTGGTGTTTGTAGTAAAGTGTTCCAATGCATCTAATTGCCGTTCGTATCGCGTATCTTCATAGGCAATATGAATACCAAAAGGACCATTAAGGTCTTCCTCCTGTATCTGATTGTCCTCTGAATCAACTCGAAAAATCATTGTATCCTTCCGGTTGCGGATACTGATAATATGAACGGGAACAGGGGCGTCCAGACCTGCTACCAGTAGTTGAACCGTTTTGCCTTCCTGGGACAATTGCTGTAGCTCCTTTTTATGGATCTCCGCGGTCGACTCAAAGTCCAGCCAGTTGATGGGTGCGTCATCTTCCCTGTTCCAGTCGATGAGTGTGATGGTCTGTGACACCATTTTATCCACATACAACAGGTCGCGAAAGTGTTCGTTGTACTCGCGCTCGTTCATAAAACTATAAACTGGAGCACTTAAAACTGCCGGCTGAAAAAAACAGAAGCAATTTCAATGGCATTTCCGCTTGTTAAAACGTCGACAACAAAAAGTTATGTGTTTGCTATAGCTTCTCAAAAGGTTCAGCGTTAATCATGGCAACGTAAACTACGCTAAAACATTAGTTTAAATTTTGTAGTTTAGTTTTTTTTAGTTAAGAGAAATCAATTAAAATTTGCAGTTACAAACGATCAAGGTGAAGGACCAAATTTTTTTAGCTAACTTTGTTAAATACTAAACTAAAAATGTTGAATCATGCAAATTAAGCTAAAAATCCTTAACACGAGCAAAACGTTTGGTATAAAACTAATTACCGCACTAATTTTACATTCTACCATCAATACGTACCCTGTTTAACAGCGCAGCAAGGCCGCAGTTGTTAAAAAACCACGCCCGTTCCTGGGCATTAATATCCTTTCTTGATATCAGATTATAACCCTTCTGGTCCGATTCGGTAGGGACCTACACAAAAAGAACAATTCTGGTGCTTTATATGAAAGACAATGGGGTCCGTCATTGTCTTAACAAATTTCCAGATCGGCTAAAAATGATCATCACTCATAGGCAATTAATGTACCAAGGCTAGTCTCAGACTTAAGTGCTTATAAGTCGGATGAGAACGCTCCACCATGGGAAGAAGTTTCGTCCCGCTGCGATACCGCTTCCACTCAATTTGTCGTAGCTCGCAGAACCATCCATTCTCTTCACTGCTCCTGTCAGAGTGGTCATTCTCTGTAGGGCTATGAACATGGTCACAAGTCACCGGGCGACACCCGAAGGTGTAGTATTTTTGGTCGTGTTCGAAAGTTGGCGCCGCCTCTGGTCCGTTGTGGTCTTGCCGGTGGTATACGGCGATTCTATGGTGACGCGATATGCGCTGGTGACTAATAATGTGACTGCCAACGAAATACGCAATCAGTGAATACGTGTGAATAATTAGCTAGGAATAGCTAAACTTAACTAAACTAAAACAACTAAAGAATAAAGTTTGATTTTGGAGAATGAGTTGTTAACGTTTGTGAAATATCAACTCAAAGTGTTAGGTAATCTGGAAAGACATTAGCCAAATAACTTGAATAGAAAAACTAAACTAAAAGGCTGACTCTGATCTTAATCACGAACTTGACTAAACTAAAAAAAATCCTTAAACACTAATTTACGAAAAAGAAATGAACAAATTAATTTCAGTCATTGCCATCCCTTCTGTAGCCGTTCAGCATATAACTCAGATAAAGGAATATATATATAAATAGATGATGTATTACTATAGTATCTACATGAGAGGTCTGAAACGAAAATTCCGCGCCGCTCCGCGTAGAGAATATTTTGCGTCGTTCTGCGCCGCGTTTCACAAAACGTATAAAAGTAACATTTAAAACTCCTTTACCATTTTAAAAAAAAATTCCCATTCTTTTGAGAAGATAAAAATATTACGACTATATTTTTCTGTCTAGTTCATTAATTCTCACCCTTCCCCGGCCTGGATGTAATTAAGATTTGTTTCTACGACCGCGTTAGAAAGTTCATGCGGGTTTTAGCTTTAATCTACATATGAAACGTCTGCTGAACCGTGAGACCACACCTGTGTTAGATTATGGATTGTGGCCCGACGATTTTAATTAACCAAGTTAGATATGATTGCGAGCACTGATTTGTGCACAATCCTCATAGTTGGGACAATACTATCACGTAGCAACTGTGTAGAAATGTACAGACAATATATACAGTACAAAATTGTCTGACTATGTGTGCCTCCAAATCTAAGTTTACTGTTTATGTTGTCAGGCACAAATATGATTACTGCTGCCGCACTGTGAGTTTGATGAAAACAAATGACTGCGAGGCCTTCTTACATGTGACCAACTCGTAAGATCGTTATATTTATATACTTGCCTGTCCAGTTTTCCTGGACTACTCTCTTGTGTGTTGCAGCCGTTGCAGAAATACAGCCAGCAATTGACCTCGCGACATTGGATCAAGAAAGAGTCACCCTCTTGGCCACAGTAGCTGCAATGCATAAGGGAAAAATCACACATGGCACAACATAATAACGTAATTGTGTATATGCAATTGCAGGGATGGCGCAACTAGACTAAAGTAAAAAACTAACCTAAAACTAAACTAAAACTTCTATTTCTTACCTTAGTTCTATTAGTATTTAACAAAACTAAAAGAGTTAGTTATTAAGACATTAATCAACTAATTTTGACTAAAACTAGTCATAGTGATTAGCCTAGTTAATGAGTTTTAGTTACTAAATAAAAATAAAAAGAACCCTCAACAAATAATTTTAAGTTGACTAAAAACACTAATTACTTGACTAAAAAAATAAGCAGTTGGTTAATTTTAGTGTTTGCCATCTCTACGCAGATAGAAGTTCAGAGCCTATAAATTGCGTAAACTTGTGTGTCACAAATACGCTACACTCACAGAGAGAACTAAAAACTGTTTAAATGGGCCTGGTTTGCAATAAAACATTAAAGCATGTTTGAGTTCCCTGATGATGTGTGCGATAACTCCTGAACTCCCGATTCATTTACTCGGCCCGGGAAGCCAATGTACCTGCACTGCACAGCGTCTTCTCGGGGCATTGGTACGGGGTCCATCAGCGTTCTTGGCGATCCTGCACTGCAATGTCGAACTGATGCGCCATCCGGTTCCATCGGTCTCAACGATCAATATAGCCCTGGAAGCACAGGACCGGAATGGGCAATTTCAAGTGTCGTTAATAATCTACGCTGGACATTTATGCTACCAAAAGAGATGGCTGGATTCACATGATGCTACCGAGGAAGGGGAATCTCTGTTGAAAACTGTAAAGACCTACACACTGTTCGGACTGAACGGTGCTGTAATGCGTTATATGTAGCAAGAGATGTAGTGCCGATGTAATCGCAGGATGACATGCAAAAGCTACCCCATTTTGCATTCGTTTTAACACATCGAATTGAACTACCTGTAGCCTTTCACCCCTTATTTATGCACGTGGCTCGCTGTGATCGGTTGCTGTTCTCCGGCTGTTTTTCCTTGAAATAAGCCTCTGCTACCAACAGGTTGTTGTGTCTAGTGTGTAGTGGGTCGCTCCGCCCACGGTAAAGACCCGACAGAAAGTTCGAGTGGGTGTATACTGTGTATTACTGGTAGGGAAGGGATATATCTACAGACGTACACGATACCAATATGGGGCAGCTCAAGTTTTGCATACCAAACCGATGCGTCAGCACAGGCCACAATCTACTGCACGCAACGTCGTGTATGACATCGATATGGACAGTGCGGAGATGATATCGGTGCTTCGAATGACAAACTGTCAAAGATTGGGCGTGAGGGGAGGGGGCTAAATCTTGGTGCTAAGGGTTGAGGTCTAAGTGCACCGGTACTCTCATGGGTGACCTTGATATTCGACAATAAATGAATTTCCTGAAGGAGTATGCGACCGCAATCCGAATTGTTGTTCAACTGTACTAATCAGTGGCGTCTCGATAAGGGGCCAAGAACCCAAGAGCCCCCGAATCCGATGGCTCTGGAGAACTGGTCTCAAATCTGGCTAGATACCGATTCAGGCATATTGGCTCTTCATGCACTCCATTATTAAGGATTCTTTGCAAGCTGACCTGAAGACCCATACGATAGGGTACGTTGTTAAGGATTCTAGTCCTCTTCGCCAAAGGTCTACTTTTTCGGCATGCCCGGCCTCAGGACAAGGTTTGGCCATCCCTTAGCTCTGTCTCAGAACATCCCTGTGTATATTATATATATATATTTTATAATTTATATTGTATTATCCTTTCGTTAAAGTATTACTTACATTATTAAATACTATTACATATTATTATTATAGTATTATATATATTATTATTATATTATTACATATTTCACAGTATTACATATACTGCCATAGAATTCGTCTAGGTGTGGGTTTGAAAAGATACATCGAGGAGAGGTCTTATTACGCATCGGCTGCACTCGACATTGTACCAGGCGTCGCACACCAACGTGACCTGGTTGAAGATGGTCTGGTTCACGCACAAGTAGGAGATAATGTTGCCGGCCTGGTCGCAGCGATGGAACACCTGGCATCGGGCCTCCAAGTCGGCATAGAACCCAAGTTGGGCCTTGAATTCGCGAGAGAATCCGGTGGTAGGGATGGTGTGGAGCATCGGGTAGCCAGCGTCGCGGGAGCCGACCAGGATCTGGATCTCCGCCGAGCTCATAGCCGGCTGAAAAAATGATTAGTTCAACGGGTTATTTTATTGTTCAGAAGATTGGGAAGGTTATTCCGGCGGTTGTAAGTTGTGACTCCAGGCTGGACCGGGAAGATACCTTTAGGAGATCCCAGACGAATTTACCCTCGAAGCGGTTGTTGCCACAGGCGACAGCGCCGACCAGGACGAGCGAACCAGGACCTTCATGGTTGCAAAGAGGTTACGGGGACTTAAAGGTAGCTAGGCAAAAAATAAAAATAAGTAGATATGGTGATGTCTGACTGAAAGCTACTTCGGCTTTTTATATGTACGCACGGAACCTCGGCATTTGCAGCAACTCAGAATTTTTGCTATACCGTTTCTGAAATTTGCAGCATCTATGCAGTAGCCTCTAAATTAGGAAACAACAATTTGAAGTTACGTTAGTTTTGGTCATTAATTGAGTGATTGATCACCGGTATGCCGGGAATCTGTATTACAGACAATAGAATGTACGTACCGCTCGTATCAGGTAATTAAAAGTCGTCTAGACCTGTTACGCGTTGGTGGCCGCCGCTGAGTGCATACGTTTTTACGATGGAATGGAGTTTACCGCACGCTAGATGGATTAGCCGATCCGGTCAACTCGTGGTCATATGTTTCCATCTAGCCGTTTGCCCATGTGTTTCCATCGAACGGATTATGCTTACTGTGTCGATTGCGTTTGTGTCCCAAATAGGCAAAACTCGCTTAAACTGCAATACTAAGACTTTGTGTAATTAATTTCTTCATTTTAGTTTTTCGTGCCTAGAAAACAACTAAATTAAAAAAAGTGCTAAGTTAAAAATTAAGTGGAAAGAGCTTAAACTATAATCAACTACAATCATTTTTAATTTTTACTGATACTCAAAGTCTGGCCGTGGGTTATTAACCTAACAAAAATTCGTATTAATTAGTACAATTACTTAAAACTTTAACAGAAAAATCCCCCCCCCCGTCAGACACACTAGTCTAGATATTCTAGGACATGACAACTAAAACACAAACTTTGAAAAAAAGGGAAAAGCATAGCAGATCTGGGTCTCTCTAAAGACGAAGTATAACTCCGAGGGAGTAAGTTCAGACAGCCGATGACTCGATACTACCGATATTGGCCCAATGGCAATACTATCTGAAATATAGTACAATCAAAGTCCTGAGATTCGAACGGCGTCACAGTGTCGTTTCTACTTTACGGTCTCAAACTTCAAAGTAGCAACGGCCGGCTTCGAGCAAACGTTTCGATAGAAATAAACTCATGTCATCGTTCGAGTATATGTGTAATCCCCCATATTAGTAAGTGAGCACAGTCCGGCCACTCGCACTGCTTCTGTTGTACATAGCATCTCGGGTTCGAAGGTTGATACAATTAACGACAAGATTGAGTACACTGGAGGGTCCGGGGAATGGGCAAAAGGGTGAGGCAGAAGATGGTTTTCAAAAAATCGAACAATCAACTATCTGACCCGCAGCAGTTGCTTTGTTCCTGCTTTGTTCCATTTTCAAACATGCCTTTTCAGAGTGAATTCAAATTTCAAATGCACTTTCCCCATCTTGATTTTTTCTAAAACGGTAAATTCCGGTGTTGCCTGTCATTTTTATTTTTAATGTTTTCAACTTGGTGACGTCATGAATCTCAAACGTTCATCCATTTTGTACCTAGCTTTCATCCTTTATATAAACTGGACAATAAATTCCTTGTTGAAAATGGAACAAAGTAACCGTTGGAGAGCAGTTGGTTGATTGTTCGATTATATGCAAACCACCCCCTGCTCCGCCCTTTTTTCCTTACCCCGGACCCTCCAGTGTACTCAATGTTGTCGTTGATTGTACTGGATATCGCTGTTGCTGCACCACTGTGGAACGCCTGTCTGGCCACTACTCAACAAAGTTCCATAACAAAGCAACTTAACATAAAGCCATAACAAAGTTCCTTCAATGATTCAGCATTAACATTAGATTGATATAGAATTAAGCAAAAATTTAAAAAATATATATTTGCGGGACGTCTGGCAATTCAAGGTGAGAGAAAGTAGGTGGGACAAATGCAGCACCCAACGGACCCGATCACGTCTCAGTCTCATTTGAATGCCTTGATGCCATGCAGATAAGGTTCCCACCAGGAAATTATTGTTGACCAGAGCATCCAGCAAACATACCAGTTCTTCGCCGCGACGGCTTAATAACCCAAAAAAACCGTAAACAGCATTGCTGTAGCGGAGGGATGGCGACGTAAGGAACCGTCATCGCATCTTATTTTCCCATCTACAACTCGCACCTTCAGGCACCCATACCATTACGGTGCGCCCATCCTGAGACGCTCTGATGTCTATCGACGACAACATCTCAACGACTTTTGCTCCCGCCTCTCACAGTTCCAGTACCACCACCACCGACTCAGGACACGCTGTTTGTGGATGGTCAATTGGGAAATTTCCGTTGCAACGAACGGGAAGTGGAAAATAAACCGGAAAGTTTGTAAACGCTCACGGAGAAGCCCAGTTTACCTCGTATACGAATATATAACTAAGGCCAATGACAAACAAATCAAAGTTTAGTTTTCTTTCCCATTTTCTAAATTGCGAAACTTTTTTTCTCGGTTTTCAACCATAGTTTTCCGCTCTACTGTCGCGCTCAAATAAAATATGAGGTTTCTTTTTTTTATTGGACTTACCTTGGCAGTGGTCGCCGTGACCGCGGAGGACACCACCACGACCAGCCCTCAAATTCACTGGGTGACCGTGCCGACCGTAACCGGAAATGCCACCCGCCATAAACGGGACACCGTCACGACGGCTTCGAGCAATTCGACTGATGCACAAGGTGAGCCACGCGAAAAGATTCCTACCGCCACCAATCAAACGGGTAAGTGCCTCCATATTTAAGGATTAATTACAAGCTAAAACGATTGAAAAATTGAATTCAATCGGCAATTTCCGAACCGACGACGAAATTTGCATCTAACTTTTGATTGCAATGATGTTGCGCAAACCTTTTTATAAGTACAGCTTTTTTTAGAGACTGCTGAGGTAGTGAATTCCGGAGGTGTCCAAGTCATCAGTGCTAACTCCTTCCGCCAAAAAAGACAAGAACAAAACGGGACGACGACAACGACGACAAGGAGAACGCGTAATGAGACAGTTACGACGACATCATCATTCCGTGAGGAGGAAGACGGTGACGATGATAAGAAAATCAAGAGGAAGGACTCGGTTCGTGCGAGGCGATCGGATGCGGACAAAGTTCTTCGGGCCAGCCGAGGCTCCTACGAAGCCGGTAAGACATGCTTGTTGTGATAACCGTCTGGAATTTGAAAGTCATTGCACATTGAGCTTGCCCGATTGCTTGAAGTCATGCGGCATTGTTTTGTTCATCCAAAGCGGGCCTGCTGAAGGTTCCTCAGGCGAAGGACCACGCGGCCGTCACGAAGGACCAAACCAATGCCGATCGTCCGACCCAAAACACCACCGATGAAGTGCACGCTCGTGTAGTCCGAGACGTCGATACCCTCGGACCGTCGGAAACCATTCCATTACCTGCCAACGAGACCGGTAAGGTTCTCCGTTTATGTACACCTTTTTGCGTTATGAAATAGAGGTTTCAAGCGTTTAATGTCGGCTCGATTTAGTTGTGGTCGTTTTGCCGTTCGTGGTTCTCCCTGCCGCCACAGTGGAAGAAGTGTCCGTAGTCCACATCATCGTCGGCGCCACGAGCAACCAGACCCGCCATGTCCGCCAGGTTGAGACGACGGCCTTTAACGCTACGCAGATCGACAACTCAACGGAGATCCGAGAAGCTCGCGACAAACGCGAAGCAACTACCGAATCGACGCTCCTTCAAGGTAAAGAAACAACTGCGTTCAACAGCACTCAGGTTGACAACTCCACGGAGATCCGAGAAGCGCGGGACAAGCGTGAAGTAAACACCACGATAACTACAGCGGAAGGTTCAGTTCGAGCTCGCCGGAACATCTTCACAACGGAACT
Organism: Hypsibius dujardini; assembly: GCA_001579985.1. NCBI lineage: Eukaryota > Metazoa > Tardigrada > Eutardigrada > Parachela > Hypsibiidae > Hypsibius > Hypsibius dujardini. The sequence continues at coordinate 22,032 of LRSR01008472.1, forward strand.
GCCAGTCAATCTCCACGGTAAGAAATTGGGCTGATGATATGTTCTCTAAACCTTTTCTTCTGTACACTGCTCTTGAGGTTTGTAGCTGTCTAATTACAGGTCAGTCCAAAGGGCATCCGATCGAACATCTTACCATCTTTGGCGGCCATGAATTACAGCTGGGAAACCACACGGAAACGCCGCTTGCCCGGGCTCTTCGCGATACCGAGAATACCACGCAGTCCATCAACGCTACCGACGCACCGAACATCATCCGAGCTCGCCGAGACCTCAACGAGTCCGTTACGGAGACACTCAACCTTAACGCTACCGACACACCGAACATCATCCGAGCTCGCCGAGACCTCAACGAGTCCCTGACTGACCCATTTAACCGGACCACAACGGATGCGCCGAACATTATTCGAGCTCGCCGTGACCTCAACGAGTCCGTAACTGAAACATCCAACCTGACCTCAGCTGACGCTCCCAACATCATCCGCGCTCGCCGAGACCTCAACGAGTCCGTAACTGAAACATCCAACCTGACCTCAACTGACGCTCCCAACATCATCCGCGCTCGCCGAGATTTCAACGAGTCTCTAACTGACCCATTCAACCGCACCGCAACCGATGCGCCGAACATCATTCGATCTCGCCGTAATGACGTCACACACCCCTCAATCGGTGGTACCTTCTCTCGGCACATTGATCCGGCTTCGACCGGCGTCACCAATCGGGTTAAACGAGAAGCCACAACCGTTTCTTCAGCCCTGATTGGTTCAAACGTCAGCAACGCCACATTAGCTATGAACAGCTCAGCTTCCACTCCTGTTTATCCATCTGCAGACAACGAAGTCGATCGCGCAAAGCGGGAGGCGACGACGGAACTCCCCAGCACCGTTGGCAGCACTCCGCAAAAACTCGGCCATTATGGTGAGCATCACGAGCACACGTCGATAACCAGAATCCGAAGCAAGCGCGACCTCACCGCGACCACCGAGGACCCTCATCAAGGACACGTCGGACCCCACGAGGACCATAACCATGCTAGTCATAATCACACCTCAATCACCGTTCGAACCAAGCGTGATGTCACCGCAACCACAGAGGACCCTCATCAAGGACACGTCGGACCCCACGAGGACCA